>JARKHS020013043.1:0-202274 GCA_030143305.2 Amblyomma americanum | reverse complement strand
AGAACGACAAGCTCTCTACAATGACAATGGAAGTCATGAAGGCAGTGGAAGATCCTGGTTATCGTTTGCTAAAAATCGTCATCGACAACCACCATACAAAGTGCCTTTTTTCAAAGAGCTCTGAGAGATTTGCACGCTTGCGCATGCCGTGCCTCACCCACTGCGGACAAGCCACCCACTGTTCTTGTCCTTTGACCCTAACTACTTTACAAAGAATCTTCGCACTAACTTTCTTGAACGAGAGATGACAGATGACAAAAGTTTACTCCCTTGAGGTACAGTCTTTATCAATTGTATACAGGCCAAGGGGTCTGCTTCCGAGGCCTGCAGCGCGGCTCCTCTTGCATTACTCAGAGACCCTGATCTCACGAAGGCGGGGGGAAATTAAGTCCTCAGCCCTCCCAAGCCTAGAACTGTAAACTGTGCTTAAGAGCCCCACTACAGTGCTGAGAAGCAAACCTTGCTAGCTGTATTTTTTTGACAAAGACTGTACATAGGTTCACATGTGTCCCAACCTATTTCATTTTGTAGCGAAAGCTATATTCGCCACGAATCCCAGTTTCGCCGTGCTCGTAGTCACACCGCAACACGTGACCAACCGCGTGAGGAACCACGTGACCAGCCACGGTGCCGCGCCGCCGCCGCTGCTCCGCACCACGTGACTGACCACGCGGTTGGTGGCGGGAGCCACTGAAACCGCCGCACACTCACTGAATAAAAACAACCGCGTGTCGAGGCTGGCAATCGAACCAGAGCCTTTGGCGTTTGAGGCGGAGACGCTGCCACTACGCCACGACGGCTCAAGGTTTAATCATGACTAAAGGAGCATCTAGTGAATGCATGGGCCTCATATATTAACTCATCCGAACCAAATGCCGCCGCGCTTTCACTACGTATATCCTGGCCTAACAGAGCTAGGCCATCATCAATTTTTCATTTCATACCAATTGGCTTATTCGCTGTTTCCTTGATGTTTTGGAGGCCATATTAAACTAAAAATAGTATTGTTTTGATTTTCCCTACGCTCTTTCCTTGTGTAGCCTAGAGGGTTAATTTGTTGTCGTAACACCCAAAAATCGCCTGTTTATAGACTATGTGTGCCACAGTACGTGATTCAGAGATACCATATGGAACGGAATGAGCGCAATCTTTGATAGAAGCGCCTAAACCAATGTTTGCTGTATTTATTACATGCAGCAATTTTGCACAAATTTCAAAAACATGTTTTACAACAGAATTAATTTCTCGCTTTTTTTTTACTCTTTTACATAGGTATAACCTCACGATGGCCCACTTAGTAATAATTTTTGTCGGCTCTATCTAATAATGAAAAATTTTGTTATTTTTGAATGGCAGGAGACCCGGAAGAAATACTGGATATTGGTACTTGCACAATGCTAATATGAACATGGAACTCTGGCAGACCGCAAAACTTTTGTAAGTTTCCTGTTTTGAACCATCTCGCTAATTCTGGGTGTGACATCAGATATGTAAAATAAGTTGCATTAGTTCTGAAGTTGATTGAGGCTGTAGGTTCAGTAAGAAAATGTGCAAGGATTCATGCCCAGGACTACAGGCGTGGTAGGTCTTGATTGGTAAAAACTCAATATGTTGGCAAACCAATCCAGAAGGCGCCAACATTCTGTCTGATGTCAGTGCACTATAAATATTTATAGGTGGCCGAAATCATTCCGGTGCCTTCCGCGACAGCACTTTTCACTTTTTCTTTCGCTCCGTTCTCCTCTCTTGTTTTACGGAACTTTTGATGGGTATAACGCGAAATAAGAGTCACTGGGGCGGTTTGTTTCCTTAATGCTGTTTTTATTCTTTTTTACTAGGAATAGGTTTTGGCACTTGCATTATCGCAAAGCTATTATCACAGAGCATAAAAGAAGTAATGCCTTGTTTACACTCAGAAAGGAACAACGGTATGTTTTTATACAATTTATTTTTTTGGAGCGATTCGGTTCTGCCGACAGAACAGCAGATTCGACTGAAATGAAGAGAATTAGTTTGCGCACTGCTTTTCAACAGTATTTTTTTTTCGTTTATGGTCAGAAAATGCTTCAGCGGAACATTACCCGAGGTGTTCAGCTTGCTAACTTTACTGACAAAATCAACTTTTTATTGATTTTCCAACTTTCTAGTGTTTTTGCTTCCTCGCAGACACTTCATTACGCTGTCCAAGCATAAAGGCCGAGATTCACTACTTGCAAGCTTCATCACACAGAGGCTTACCGTATGCACTCCTTTGTTGGGAGCGCCGAAGTGCGCATAGGGGGCATCTCTGCGAAGCTGACGCAGCTAACACATCGTTCCCCGCCCCTCTGACAGAAGGCAGGACCTCAACGCTGGAGTAAAATTTTAGGCCGGGCCTCTCAAGAAGCCTTTGAGTGCGTGATGGCAGAAGTACCGCGATGTTTTCTCGATTTATTTATTTACACGTTTTAGCGATTGACATCAAGAGCGTTGGTCATGATTCCTAAACACCTTCGTCACATTTTCAAAGATAGCTTGAATTCATCAAGAAGAACCCAGAAATATCAACATCATGAATGCCATGCAAGAATGACTAAACTCTCAAGTACCGGTGCTTGTGCATTCGAGGCTCGGTACGGCAAAAATATCTTCACTGAAAAACATTCGGGTGTCTTACCGGTTTTGTCGCAAAGTAAAAATATATTGAGTTTAGGAAGTGCGAACAGTCAGTCGGACCATGTAGAGATTTGTGGAAAGAGATGAAATCCCGTTTTTTCTCCTGATTGGCAAATATTACTTATTTCACCAGCGGACCATTCTGGCATAGACGCAGTAAAATCGGCCTGGGAGGTAATGGCCATAATTCTTGCTAAGAAAACGGCATTGAACGTTTTTGAAATATAGAGTGAGACTGTTTATTACAACCGACAAAATTCAAGCTTCAGTAACACAAGCCTACAAACAAGTCTTATGAAGCAATGGAAACTAGTCAATCAGTACTTGGTCCACACAATGAAACCATATTTAAAGAATGAAGAAATATTAACGTAGCATATTTATAAAATCTAGGCCAACAGTACATATAAACACTGATGTCTCGACTGCTCTTCACTTTTCAAAAGCCATCGCCAACTGATTGTACTTTCTACAATATTATTCTTGTGTTCTTGTGGTCATGGTATTTTGCAGGTTGGGGCCGGCAAAAGCCGTTGCCACCGAGTGAGGGCAATGCGCAGGCAACATTTTTGGCAGCTGGCCTCCATTTCATGGACGTAGGGCCCTGGAAATAGTTATTCGAGGTAAAAGTCACTATGCTTCTTTTTATAAATTTTGAGTGTGCAGAATCATAACGCAGGAGTTGTGTCTGCTCACGCGGGGCATAGGGTCAACACCCACGGTCTTCACTGGCCTTCACGTACATCCTAAAACTTAAGCACAATCTTAGTTGGTGCTTTACATGTGAAAATGATTCTCTTTCGGTGGTTTTGAAAAGCGTTTGAAATTCTATTAACAATACCGCACCAGTGCAAAAGCCTCTGCTTGCCCAAAATAATCGTCAACGTATGGGTGTACTTTTATTACTTCGTACGGATTAAAACAAAGGCTTAAGGCTTGCGTCTATTCTGTCTAAAAATATCAATAAAAATGAGTGCAACACACGGCACAATAAAAATTCTTTCCGTTTGTGAACACTCCTGGCTCTTAGGAGCAATATAGGTACCCTGGAGGTAAAATTAAAAAAGGTTAAAAATTTTTCAGTAGAAAAAGCAGCAGAATTTTGAAAATATATGATGCAACTATTGTCAACGCACCGTTGCACTGATGCGAACATCTCTGGGTGACGCAGACATATCAAACAAAACACACAGAAGGCAAAGGCAATGTTGTGCTTGATGTTTGTGAAATTAATTATGCCTTTAAAATTAGTGATAAGGAAATAGTTATTATCAGTTATTTCAGAAACCTTTCCGGGAACTGCTTTAGAAGCAACTTTCATGTGTCCTTTTCGCTGACTATAGACCGAAACGTTTCATCTGGTTTAGTCGTCTTGTCACTAAAGAACAAGTTCAACGCAATTGCTTTACACTTGATTATCTGAACTACATATGCGTGGACAGAATGTAGCGTAGTCGCTAGCCCGCTCGGCTGCGGAACGGAAGGATGGTGGTTCGAATCCCATCGTGCACAAAGATTTTTTTCTTATCGAGTTGCAGAATGTCATGGACGGACGGACACCGCGGGTATGAGCCATCAAAGTCTCGCCTTAAAATATATATTCTGGACACTATCGTGAGCCATAGTGTTCCAGGCAAATCTGAGGTTATATAGAGGGGAAATTTCAAGGAGACCTCTATAACTAAATGAAGACTCGACTTCTTCTTGAACTATGTCAATAACCCTCAACTACTCTGATAGCCGCGTAGACACTGAGTCGCACAATAAACATCACACACATGAATAACACCCTCTAATATCCTAAAATGAAATCGAGCATGGCACGCACTAAGAATCAGGTAGACATATTATCAAGTAATGGGCTACACATTACACCCACGTGACTGTATTCTCATGGCCTGCCAGTTTGACGTAGGGGTACGGATTAGGTGACCAATTGAAGTTTGCGGTCCACCCTCAGCACCGGCCTAAGTAGTACGTCCGGTGGAGGAGAAACCTGCCATAAATATCGAATTGAATCCCTCCTATGCCAGCTCCAGGCACTTTATGACTGCAAACTTCATATTATTCGCTCACCTAACCCTCTGACGCCCACAGCAATATTTTTCTTTCTCAAAATCCCGTCTGCTACATCAAGATTCCATTTGTCATCTTGCCTTATAATTGCATGCCTTGCTCATGAATATTTCACAGAGAGAGAAAGAGAAACTGAAAGGCATGGATGTTAACTAGGCGACGCCAGGCATGCTGCCCTACACGTGTGAAGGATAACGGAGAGAGAGATAGGGAGAGAGCAAAGGCAGATCACTTTTCCACAATTCATATTGTTCATTTAGAGTAAGATATGAATAAATTGCGCTTGTTTTATTACGCACTGTCGTGTGTTCCTGTCTTCTAGCGTTGATTCTATCATTTTGCCTAACACAGCTCACGACGAGGTCCTCAAATGCCTTAAAGCATTTAGTACGGTACCACTACTAGGCACATTTTTCGATTGCGGGCATGTGTATGTATGCATGCCCCTAAAGCCTATTTTATGGCAAGCGGCTGAGGTGCGCACCGGGTAGTGCACAAGCTGGTAAAGGCCTTATGCGCAAACGCCTTTGTGGCATTGGCAAAGCTCTAGGGTAGATCCATATTATCGTGAAAGCCATTAGGAAGGAGGCTTTTATGTAACTGCCTTCCGGATAGAAGCCTTTAGGTAGAAAGCCATTAGGCCATTGGCCTTTGTGGGTCAAATGCTTTTACTACGTAAAGACCTTAAGTGCCTACCGTAACTGGTGCTACAGAACGATATTGCCCGTTCAGAAATGGTAAAGCGTCTGCTACACTTTTATTCGACCTCCACATTTCTCCACCTTAGTATACAATCGGTAAGCTGCTACAAGTATCCACTTACCACTTTAGGCATATTGGCAATTTGGTAAGGCCTGTCGCTAAGTACCTCTAAAATGCACTTCCCCTAATACTTACTCTCGTTGTTATTTTACTGTTGTGGCCCGCATCCGCTGTGAATACCAGCCGCAAATCAATCCAGTCTGTCACCGGTTACTATACATTGCTTTGCACCGTAAAGCGTTGTTTCATACCAAGACATTTGATAATACTTCAGCTTTTTCGTATTTTCTTAAATACCTGCCGTTCAGTCTGGCACTCTAGGTCTAGAATAATCTTTTCTGATTCGGGCCTTGAGTCAATGTGGATGACAATGCCATGTCAAAAAGAAATATTAGTGAGGTATTCGCGATTACTTCTACACCCAACCCTTCAGCATCCAATTATTTGAATATCGCTTCCGAACAGGCGGTGCATACTAGAGGATGATAACGTGTTTCACTCCGTGAATCCCTCGTTGTTTTTCTATCTTCTCACTTTCTCTTCGAAGGTCTATCGTCCCTATGAAGATGATATAAGTTTTTCACCCTATACCTTCATAACCTCCTCACTGCTGAGGTTTCAACTGAGTAAAATGGTTTGTTGTAGTCCCTGGAGGATGGTTTCAACCTTCAGATTTCTCTATCACCGACTGGATGATGTGAATATCGCCTCTTTTTGACTGAAGTTCCCAAGAGGCTGAATTATCTTTTTGTTGTAAGAAATCTTAGGTAGATATAAGCCGAATAGAGATTGCCATAGTAAATATTTTTTAAACGCCAGTCAGTGCTATCAGCCTCTGGTTCTCAAGTCCTTGACGTCCACTTTCTTATGTGCGGAGATGCTTTTTAGAGTTCTTTCAATATTGCGGTACTCTAGAGTAGCCGCGGCAATGAGTACATATGGAGGCAAGAATTCTAGCGCAAGGGCTCCAACATCCTTCAACAAATCTGCAGTTACCTGATTCCCACCAAATGCTTACCTCTCTAATATTGAATGTCATCCTTTCACTACTACCTCTTTCGATAACAACATGATGTCTCATTTGCCCCGACCAAGGCCTCTGTCTTTACGACCTCATCATTTCGTGCACTGCACAGGTCTGTGTACAGTTCTTGGCCACATTTGATACCTTAGCTCTACGGTGACGTGGTGGTGACAACGCCACGCACAATGTGCGGAGTGGCATGAAATTCAAACACACCATAGATCTCACTTCCGCAAATTAATAAACTACAGAACTACCTATACCTGCCTCACTCTATGCTGAATACAACATACCTGGAGTTTAGTGTTCCGCCAATCTGTTGGGCAGAAACCGCGATCAACATGCGCAACACGAAGAGGGGCAGATGTTGCGCGGGAGAAAAAGAATGCTATGAGGGGCAGTTCTCCCCATCCCTTAAAATGAAAGTTTGCAGAAGCAAAACATGTGAACTCCCTTTTTTTGGCTAAAAAATCCCGACGATAGATCTGCCATTTCAGACCCCCCGCCCCTCAAGCGCCCCTTTCTAGAGTGAATATTCCTTCACCTCTGAACAAATGCCAAAGGGACGGTCGAATATACGGGCACCAACCGAAGATGTGTCACCCCTGTCAGCTCGTGGAAGGCTTTTCTCCATGTACTGTGTGGTCGTCAGCGCCTAGAACACTGATTTGGGGAAATAATATCGTAAGCACAAGGAGAGACAAACCGAGAATATTGACCTCCGTTTTCTAGCTGCTGAAGCCGATACGCTCTAGAGATAAAGTGATACCTTATTAAGATTATTTACACTGCGCACCAAGTGCACTGCCAGCTGACTTAGCTCTGAGATCCTGATGGCAGAAACGAAACTATACAGCACGTTGGACAAAAAAAATTCTGAGGGCACTTAAGTCTGTTTACGTGCAGAGATGCGGAAGCATGCAACTTTCTACTACGCGGGTTTTTCCACGACGGCAGTAAGCACTGTGTTTTTAAAATCTCTGCGTTATTTTTCTTGTTTTTAATTGTCATTTATTCTTGTTTTTATTTCCCATTCTTCATTTTTATCTTGATTTATTTTATTTTTATTTTCATTCATTTTGGATGTTTTTTTTCTTTGCTGGTTGTTGTTATCTTATTTTTAGTTGACATCATTTGATTGGCATGTGAGGCGGACACTTCCTGCGGACTCTTGAGGCAGGTAAGGCTCTCGCCTTAAAAGCAGAGCACGCTCGCGGTGGGTTACGTAGAGGCCGGAGAGCGGACGAACATTAATTACCTTGCCAGCTATTCAGAGGTGCAGCATTCTGCAGTGGGCCTTGCTTATCGCGCAGCGTAGCACTGTCTGCCGCAAAGAACTGCAGACGAGACAGCACCGTGCCTTGTGGAGTCCCGCTCGTGCCAAGCAGGAGAGATCCGTGCTCTTAGTCCTGTATTGGGATGTACGACGGTCTGTCGGTGAGAAATTGAAGGTATTGGTGCTCAGTGGTGCCGCAGTGCTGTCCCCTCTGCTATTCAACACAGCCATGATGTGCCTACCTGCCCTGCTGGGTACGGTCGAAGGGAGCAGCACGCGCTGTACGCCGACGACATCACCCTCTGGGCTACGCAAGGACACCTAGGGACATGAAGACCAGCCTGGAAACGGCCGCCAGCAAAGTGGACCGCTATGCCCGAGACTGTGGTCTGCTATGCTCCCCGCAGAAATCGGAATTCGTGCATCTGCGACCCTAGCGCACATGCTCGACCGAAATTAATCTCACCTTGCAAAGCGGTCCCATTCACAAATGCAAGAAAATCAGAGTCCTCGGACACTGTACACAACCAGCGACGCTGCGACACAACACTCGCCAAGCTCCGGCAAGTGGGGCACCAGGTGGACGACATGGTCCACCGGGATTCCAACAAGCGCGGTGGATTACGATGCAAAGGCGCCTTGCGGCTGGCGAACGCATTCGTGACCAGTGTATTCAACTTTTTACCGCCTCCTGCGGAAACAGGAAGAGAATGCCCTCCAGGTCATCCTCCTCAAAATCATGAAACGAGTGCTGGACCACCCGGTCTCTATCTCTACCAGCCACCTTAAGGCACTGGGGGTGGTGAACACTTTCACATAGCTTCGGGATGCCCACCTCAACAACCAATACATTCGTATCACAAAGACAGGGTCGGGTCGCCGCCTTCGAGCCCGACGTTACATCCAGCACACCCAATACTTAGAGTAGAGATGTCGCCTTTCCGTACACTGGAGACGCGCTCTCCACGTGCGGCCTTCCCTACCCACATGGCCAAAGAGGACCATAATGGCAGGCGCCTGGCGCGGGCGGAAGCCTTGCACCGCCATTTTGGGAGCAGCCCAGGAGTCTTCTACGTGGACGCCTCCAGCCCGGACACCAGGGGATGGTACACAGCCGAGGTCGTCCATAAGGGCAATACAGTAAACGCCCTTAGTTTCAAGGCCCAGTCAGAAATTCACGCTGAAGAGGTTGCCATCGCCCTGGCAGCCTCCGACTCCGCCTTCAAATACTTAATCACCGACTCGCGAGGGGCTTGTCGAAACGTCAAGCAAGGGTGGGCTACTCTCCTGGCTTATCGCATCTACCAAAATTGTAGCCGTGACTCAGATTCCGCGCGCCGATCTCTCGTTTGGGCTCCAGATCATCAAATCCTCAGTGGAAACGAGGCAGCCGACGCCACCACCCGCGTGCTCCTTCTACGGGTATTTCCCATAGGACCAGACACCGACCAGGCCTCAGATTTCAATCCGGCTTACACTTTTAAAGAAATATGCGATTATTACAAATCCGCGCTCAAACTCTTCCCACCCTGTGTAAAGGGATGAGGAAGGCCAACGAGCGGGTGCTCTGGCGCCTTGTCACTGACACGGTGCTGCGCCTGGCAACTATTAAGCATTTCGATCCTAAATTCGACGGGCGGTGCTCGCACTGTGATGAGGTGTCTGATACCTACCACATGGTCTCTGCCTCCCAGCAGACGGGCGGTGCTCGCACTGTGATGAGGTGTCTGACACCTACCACATGGTCTGTTCCTCCCAGCAGTACCCACACCTACCTTCGATCTAAAACCACACCCGAGTGAACTGGGAGGCGACCCTGTCCGGCTGCTGTACCCTCGAGGCCCCAAGAGCCTTAACGCAGCGCGCCCAGGCTGCAGCAACCGCCAATGGAGTGCCTGACAAGGTATCCCACCTAGTGATTGTAAGGGTGTGACCTTAATTTAACTCGATAAGAAAAAAATCGTTATCATAAGTTGAATGATGGAAACAGAGGCGGGCGGAACGCCGCGTCCACCGAAACGCCGACACTGGCTTGAGCTACAAATATCGGAAGTGCACATGAAATCCCAGTGATGTCGTCACTGGTTGACCTCAGTGTGGTGGCAGTATTCCCGAATAAATTCACCAAAATCTTGAGCAACCGTTCGTCGTACTGCATTCTGAGTGGTGTCTTAGCATTTCTCTTTGCATATAGCTCTCTTACATGTTTTAGTCAAGTTGGAGGCTACCTTGCGACATTCGTTCGGACCCATGACATGTGCACCTCCGATTGCATGCGCGGTTGAGGTGTCCACCAAGATGTCTAGATATGAGAGCTACTGCGTCCTTTCCTTTTCTAAAATTCTTCCCTTTTCTCAAAACACATAATGGACGCTGATTTTCCAAACCGACATATGTGGAACTGCTGAAGCTAATGTTTCCTTTTTTTGCATTCAAACCAACACTATGAACGCTTGTCGCAGAAAGTTTCACAAAAGACTGCCTGCTTCTCAATCTAACATATAATAATACATACTTTTTTTGTGCAAAAAGAATGGAGATGTTACCTACAACTGTTCTTCCATAGTTTGTACAGAAAATATAATGTGAGTAGCTTTGTTTCAAAATTTTGTCGTTATAAAAGAAATCACCAACAGCTAGCAGCGGCGACAACTGGGTGCTCTGTCTAGATCCCTTAGTGCTAACGTTTACTGCTCCCCTGTTTTTCATGACTGATTTTCTCATCTTTGTGCATTTCATAATAGCGGCATATTTACGTTGTCGTAGAGTCCGCTGACATCTAGGAAAGAAAAATAGGAAAGACCCTTCTCCGCCCAAGATGCATATATGCATTGTCTCATCAAGAAAATAAAAACATGACACGGTTGGCGCGCCGTCTATGAGAAAGTTACAATACTAAATGTGAAAGCTCTCGTCGTGAACAGCAGATGGCAGAAGTGTCATTGTTCTCGGGCGAATAGCACGGTTCTCTAGTAGATCTTTCTTTCAAGATATGGCCTCGTCTGCAGCATCTATAATATTGTCCGTAAAGTTTTGAGACTGAGTTACTTTCTTCTTTAGAAATGATTCCCCAAAACAAATGTTGCTGCGTATGCGTAGCGCCATCTTTTCGGGTTAACCTGAGCTTTTTCTGTTAATTAGTGTGGCAGGCCTAGATGACTCTACATGTAGAAAAATACGTTGTCACTAGTCGTCTGCGCATTCTGCTTTGAGTGAATGTGGAGAGATGAACGTACACCTCGAGCAGCGTGTAAACATAAAGTTATGTGTGAAGCTTGCCAAGACAGCCACACAGACGTATGAGCTCGATCGTGACGCTTAAGCAAGAGACATTATCGCGGGCTCGAGTTTTGAGTGGAACAAGAGGTTCACTTCGTGGAGAACGTCGGTGGAAGACGACACAAGGGAGGGGCGCCCTTCAACCTGACCGAATGAAAACAACGTGGCTCGGGTCAGGGAAACCGTACAACAAGACCGCACCATTACAGTCCGCATGCTATCAGACGCTCTCGACATTAGCAAGAACACATGCCACCAAATTTTGCGTGAGAACTTAGAAAAACGAAAGCTGAATGCCAGACCTGTGCCGCACTCCCTCACACAGGTGACAGACAGAAGAACACGCGGGCATCAGTGAGCGCTGATTGGTTCTCCGAGGCAGAGAAAGGATGCTGCATTCGTCGACAGCATCATTGCTGAAGACAGAAACATGGTGTTTTCAATACGATCCTCTAAAGAAAGACAGAGCGTCAAATGGCGGACCACAAGCACTTCGGCGTCGAGAAAGGTGCGGCGACAAAACATCAAAGCAAAGACGATCTTGATAGTAGTTTTTTTTCGATGCCAGAGGTGACGTACACCAAACTTTCGTCCCACAGGGGCAGACAGTGAATCATGAGTTTTATGTCCGCGTGTTCCAACACATGCGTGATGCACTGCGACGCCGTCGCCCTGACTTAATGACGTCTTGACAATGGAGCCTTCTCCACGAGAACGCAAGGCCGCACACTGCTCTCATCGTGACAAAATTTTTCGCCAAGGTCGGCAGAGCCAGCGAAAAGGATTATTCGCTGGGTAACGGGCCGGGGAAAAACGACAAAAAAGGAACAGAGCAAACTCGTGGTAGTACCGTATGTGCATCGACTTTCACACGGGATTAAGAAAGTTGCTGGCAGGTATGGCATTCGTGTCATGTTTGCGGCTTCAAAAAACTGTCAACGTTATGCCCTGCGATCCAAGCTAAGGTGGAGTTGGACGTGAAGAAAAGAAAAGGAGGATGTGCTGTCGACATGTATCACCGTATGTCGCGTGCAAAGTGCGCACAGTGTACAAGATTCCCATGTCGTGCGGAAAAGTGTACATACGCCAGAGTGGCCGTTGTTTGAATTTGCGGCTGATGGAGCATGCCGGAGATTTGGAAAAAGGTAACACTTCGAACAATATGGTTATTCATTGTCGTGACTGCAGCAAGCACAAGAAGAAATGTTCACCCCTTTTTTCCAAAACATGTGTTCTTTTTCGACACCGAGTTCGTGTAACGCAGGAGATAGTGAAACCTATCATATTGCGTAAATGGGGCATACATGTGTTAGTGACCCTTCAGTTGGCTTGTCTGGTGGAGAGATAAGTTTTTTGAAAGGAGCGACTTAAAACCGCGTGTTAATCTTTTACTGCTCATCGGTCGGCATGTGGCGTGCGATTACTCTGGGTTTGTTTTAGGTTTTTGCAGTATGTATAGAAGCCTCTGAATAAAAATTCTTGTAGTAGCGAGAAAGCGCTGTGTCCACTGTGTCGTTGTTTGTGAGCGCCTGAATTATCATAATAAGCTTTCAGGGTGTCTCCTCAGTGTCGAACCGCAGTTAAAAACTTATCTGCTTGCTCCATCCGGGAGATTTTGATGCAGAAGAATACACGTCTTGCTAAGAACACCAGTCGGCCACGCACACCAGATAACGAACTTATAATCCTCGCGATCCACAACCGGACTATGGGAACATTAGTTATAGGACCTTATTCGAATGTCATTGCCTTTGCTAACGCGCTCATTGCATCTTTTCGTACGACTTCGCTCCTTAGATCAAGGGGACCCCAACATGTCTAACAGTTTAGCTTTTTAGCCACGATTAAAAAAGTAAATTGCGTGGTTGTAGTATAATTATAATTAGTATGTGGGCACGCTTGATATTTACGCAACGGTGGCCGGATCTTCGGTCATCCGCACAACATTCCTGGCAATATCAACTTTCCCAGTGCACGCCTATAATTAACATACCTTGCCAAAAAATAACATTCAGAGGTACTGCATAAATATGAAAACTTTACGTGTCGGCACTGCACTATCAATTGAAAGTTCTATCGGAATTGATGGGATGCCTAATGGGTGTTTAAGAATGGTGCATTTACTCAACTCTAGCCTTGGAATGGGGCATGACTAACAACGTTTTTTTTTAAATCTAGCGGAAGCTCCTATCACACTCAAGCTTAGGGCGCATAACAAGGAGATATCATGTTTCGTCGTTTATACACGGCGACCGTGAAGGTAAGTGCTTTTTTGTTATAATCCACTAGATGATTTTATGGCGAACAATTTAAGGATCCACCCAATTAAGTGAAATACCTGCCAGCATGTCAGTTAGCGATAACTAGTGTAGCTTCTTCCGGCCCATTTTGGTAAGTAGTGTTAGCCTCCTTTGAAGGAGATCGAAAGGCGTGCTGATCCTTAAACTTTTATGCA
The DNA here is from genome assembly GCA_030143305.2 of Amblyomma americanum. Taxonomy (NCBI): domain Eukaryota; kingdom Metazoa; phylum Arthropoda; class Arachnida; order Ixodida; family Ixodidae; genus Amblyomma; species Amblyomma americanum. The sequence goes on along the minus strand of JARKHS020013043.1, from coordinate 188,747 downwards.
GCTGTCAGCTGACATTATGCATCACCAATGTTCTGGCACTTGTTTACAAATTTGCAGCATAAATTCCAGAGACGGCGAAGGAAAAAAAAGACAAATTATGACGACATGAGAGCTTGTATCTTCATCTTCATACCGCACTGACACTGATGACCTTTAACGTCGGCGTTCGAATGAGCAAAAGAGTGGCCAGATCCATTTCATATTGAATTCAAAGCGCCGTTGATGCTGCGATGAACAAGACTAGCTAATTTACTGTACTACTGACATATTTCCTGTTAGCATTAAAGGGGCTCTGAAACGCCTTCCGAAGAGAGCACATCAACTAACTTAATCACTGTATTGTGTTGCTATGAAAACTTGATCCAAATAATATACTTCCACACGCAGCAGACGATCCGCAATCACACGCGAAAGTTGGTGAGCCCTTCACGGCGACTTTTTCATGCTCGCACCCTCCTCCGTCGCTCGAACCTGCGTATACAAAGTGAGAGGTGGCCATTGGTTAGATTCTTTCAGACGTCAGGCCGCTACCGTGGCCGCGGCCAATAAGCCGCTTAGCTCCGGCGGATCGGGAAGCTCCGCTCCCAGAGGGGAGGTCGGCGGAGAAGCGCCTACCTTCAGCGTGCAAAAAGTGACGAAAGGAGAGGGAAAATCGCGAAGGCGCTGAAATTCAAACTTTGACTACAAATAACTCAGCTTCTGCAAAGCGCATTAAAAAATTCTTGCTGGACACTATTCGCGAAGCAGCGTGCTTTAATGTCATAGTGATGCCGCAGCTTTATTACAGCCCCTTTCACAGCCTCTTTAAGAAAACGAAAACTAATTTCTGACGCCATCTATTAGCAACTTTGCAAAATAGCGCCGATTAACTGGCTCGAGATTATACCTACCGAGCGGAGCGCCCACACTCTACCCTCTACCCCTCTTAGCTCATTTTTCAAACCACCTAGAGAACCTCCGCCTTGAGAGGCGTCTCTTCCCACCGCCACCTAAACAACTTTCCCCGGCGGACTCCTGCCATCTGAGACGCATCGAAACTACTCACTTACCCCAATCACTACCATCTACACCACATTCACCCACCATTTTACGCATATACACGTCCCTGTTGTGGTAGTATTTCGACATTTACACACATTACATGGATATTCACAGCTAAACCGAACCACTTAAAGCCGCCTAAGCGGCGCTGCAGCAGTGGGGGCTGACGATGGCCAGCGCGGCACCCTGGAAGACAATGAGGCGCTAGTCGCCATCGCCAAAGCTTCGGCGGAAGTATAGTGGAGTCCTGGACTGAGGACCCCGCCCACAATACGCTCCGGTCTCCTTTTACACGACACATGTATAATCTTTCTCTCTCCCTTCGAAAATTGTTTGTAATGGACGACGCGAGCAGAAGGAAAGAGTGAGTAGAATAGGGTTTTAGGTGCAGTTCCTCACATGGAATAGCCGTTCGCCACCTATGAGCCCAATGTTAATTCCTCTCTCTTTTCTTGTTTTTCTATTTTCTATCCTCAATCAACAAGTGGTGATGGTGGTGGTGGACAAACTTCTAATGAGCGACCCATAACAGCAAGCCAGGGAGGTTGGGGATAGAGATAAGAGGGCCACAGGAGATTGGTGGGCACTCGCGGTTGCACTAAGTGGCCAGGAGCCCTTAGGCCCTGGCAACCTCTGTGGCACAGGTCATCATCCGGAGCTCCACCTCCGGCTGTAAGATGTACTGCGCAGCCTCGCATGTCTCCTGGTCGTCGAGCCTCAGAAAAGGAGGAGTTGGACTATTGGGCTAAGCCCTATATAGGTGATAGACATCTGCCTTAGGGTGTTGGCATAATTCGCAGGCCGGATGACAGTCCTCCGTGTCTATGATGGAACACAGCTAGGGGTTTAGAAAAGCGGCTGTTTGAATCGAATCCGTCGCCCAACCACTTGTTCGGCCGTGTTAAGGGAATTATAGGAAGGGGAGTATACTGATCAAGAACCAATTTAACGCAGCGTAATTTCGTGGTATGTCATCATGTGTTCCTTGGCACTGCGGAATGAGGGCAGGCCACCCACCCTGCAACGAGGCGAGACCGAGAGGAGACGTAACCTACGTGGCGCACCTGCCACTCAGCCACCGAGCTCTCCAAGTTCGCAGAAGCACCGGACAATTAACGGCGAGATCGGAGATTTAGGATCTAGTGCTAGTTCACTAAAATGTACACAAGGATAGAAAATAATGCGACAAGAGAGAGCCTCAGAAGACGTTAAGAAATGGAGGGCATTAGGTGGTAACATGTTCGGGCTTAAATAACGAATAGAAATAGCTACTCCGAAAACCAGGCCTCCGCATGAAGACTTGCTTCAGAAGAGTGGTGAGTACAATGCCGCAGACAACGCAAGAAAACAAACGCGTCCTTCATGAGATAATTTATTTACTAACTGAAATATACCGAAATTGAATAACAAAGAATAAGCACTTGGAAAAGATACGACGTTCACAAGGGAATAAGGAAAGGGTGTCCGTCATCAGGGCTGCTTTTTATGATAGATATGAAAGTTTTGGTAACAAAGAGACAACCGTGTGATCTGTTTATTCGGTCTTAAAAATTAGGCAGAGTGGTCGTAGATCGCACAATGACACGTTTAATATACATGGAGATTAATATTACCAGATAGGCAAGAATATTTGCAGGTTCTAGTTAATCGCCGTGCACAGACCGATGTCCTCAGATTTAGTTCTTCCTCCATTTGGTAAGGATTGATGATATCTTCCACAAATCCTGTGCTTAGAGTATGAGGCCATGAAATTCCCAAGTTGGATAAATACAAATATAGGATAGATATGCACGGAAATGTACAAAAAGACTGCTCAGGAATAAGGCTGTTAAAGAAGCAAAGAGAATCATGAGGATACATCTGTTGTCAAGTACTGATTTGTATTTGGAAAGGAATAACGCAGCCCGACCTTACAACTGTGTTGCAAACCTGCCACCGTACTCAAATCCTTCTCCCTCTCGCCCTCTATTAGTCATGCTATATAATCTGGCTGGTCAGTATGAATAAACAATTCCTACTCTGAGCTTGAAAGCAGGACACATGCAATACGCGTACCAGGTATGTAACACTGGCGACGAGCGGAGAGGGAACCCATGACGTGAGCGAATCTTGGTCGACAGTCAAGTCTTAGCTGCTGGAATAAACCGCTTCGGCCATGAGGCATCACCAGCTTCCCGAGTATGACAACCACAGCGACAACTGGAGGGCGTAGCTTGCGAAAGTTGAAGCCTTCTTCGAAGTATCTGGAATAGGCGATTTTATGAACAAGAGGGCGTTACTCATTTCTGCATTGAGCATACGCACAGTACACGTGTTTTAAGTGAAAGCCTAACCGAAGAAGCCAAATGCGCTTAATTACGAAGTAATCCAAGTCCTAAATGCGTATTTTGACCTGAAACTCCACGAAACAACAGAGTTTCAACGTTTTGAGCCAGCGCCATTTTGAAGGTGAGTGCTCACAAGTTTATTGTTCAAATTCGATAAACAGAGTATAGCTTCAAATTTGGAAGCATGCTTGGCAGCAAGCTTCGCGACAAGATAGTTTGCGGCATCATGTCAAGTTCCCTGGCAAACGCAAACCTGAACCTGCGGGAGGCCGATGAAATAGTGCTCTGCTCTGAGGAAGCAGAAAAGGGTGCCTACGCGATTTCATCGGGCTTGACCGCGGCAATGAAGATTAGAGTGCGGCGACCGACATTCAGCAAGCCCGTAATAGAACGGGGATGGCGCGGAAGAATAACACACATTGGAAACTTGTGTAGCTGGATGAAAGCTCGGTGCTAACTGTGCATGGTCACCTTGCAAAACAGTGTGTTAGCAACGCAAGCAAGGAGCGCCAGGCAACCCATGCTCGAAGTCGACCAAGGCAAGATCTTAAATGTAACAGTGCAAAACTTCGTAAGCATGCTGTCTTCTAAAATAACATGGGCAGTGCCGTAACTTAGCGAATTCTGACGAAATAGTACACTGTGCGATTACTGTTATGATCCGACCAGGTTCTGAGCATGCGTTCATGTTCTGACCACTCACTAGCAAGAGTTAAGATCCCGGCTAGTCTTTCGAAATCATTTGATCGAAGCGGAGGAATAAGAGAGGCTGGAGAGAGAAAATATTTCTGAAGAGCACAATGGGGGCGGGTGCAAATAAGTATTCGGAGACATGTTCCTAGAATGACAAGCCCTTAAAATTGAAGTCCATGGCTGAAGCACAACAACCACAGCGTAGGCCATAGCACAGTTTTCGCTCCAATTTTTCTCCTTACAACTCTTATCAAAGATGTATAAAGTACGTACTGAGAGCAAGTACCATGCAGCGCAATACTGTTGCCGGAATATACAAAGGAAATGTTGATCAGAAAAGAAGTTATCAGAATCAGTCGGCGTTCTTCCCTCGATACCGAGCGGCTTGTGAAAGTATCTTCCGTAGAACTATGAAGTTTCTATGGAAGCTTTATAGCTTTCCTTTGATGCTATATGGCTGCGCTTGGGTGGAAGCTAATAAATGATTACTCCAATATTACAAACCTCTCCACCTTGGGGCTGCTCTTAGCATTGGGCCGCAATTCTTTCCAGTACAAATATTTGGACGCGCCAGCGCGTACGTTTTTTCTGTTCTGTATTTCAGTACCGGTATCACGGTACACTGCTGCCGAAGGCTTATATTAGCGTTGGAGTTTTGTGAGCAGGGAGGTGAACAGCGGCTCACTATGTCAAATTGTTCATCAGGCTCAGGCCGGCATTGCTCATCGTGTATGATATGGTGTTGAAATGAACTTGTTATTATTATTATAAATAATATTATTATTGAAACTCCATTTCCTGATAATGATCTGCTTATCACCTAATGAACTTTAACAGAGCCTAAAATCGAACATGCGGAGCGACATCCCTCATCGTTTATATGAGCGAGTATGTCAAAGGTGAAAGATGAGAGAGAAAGAAATTTTAATGAGAGGAAAGGAGGAGAGATCGGCCGGTGGTAACATGACCCTGGCCTGCTACTCCACACTGGGGTAAGGGAAAGGGGAGGAAAGGGAAAGAGCGAATGAAGGTTGATGATGGCAGAGTACAACGAGATTCATGATGTTTCAGCGAAGGTGAACCAAATTTTTAAAATAGGCTTTTTCTGTATGAAGGCGGCTTCTGCGGCACAATATTACCTGGGTTGGCGGGCATAACAAAATATGCAAATAATGTTAACAGGTTATCTCGGTTAAGTAATACTAATTAATAACTTTTTAACAATAGCAGTGTCACGAAGTGGTGGCTGTTGCCCGGAGAGCAGAAAGGCTGCGAAAATGGTGTCTAAACAAAGCTCTCTATATGGCTTGACTTGCGCACACAATGGACTGAATCACTCGGCGGCGGCGTAGCAAGAAGCCTGCTCGGCGGTCGTCGAACGGAATGCCGGCCGCTGTCGGCCGTGCTCAATTTAAAGCTGATAAAGCTCATGGCGAACTTTCGAGATAAAGCGCGGAAAGTTGCTACAACATTCTGAACAATATAGAATCGGCTTTGCCTGGATGTGATCAGTCGAGATAAATCTCGCGGCGTCTTGAATCGCCCACAAAGCGATAAAGCGGCGTGCCGGAAGCTTTGAAGAATGAACCAACAAAACACTGCACAGATTCCTGTCTTTACTTTCTTCTCAAGGAAGCACAGACATGTTGCATTAAAACAAATAACGCGACTCGCAACAAATAAAACGGATCGTGCGAAAATAAACACAGTGTGGAAACACAGCGTCATTTGGCACGCATAATATGGCTTTAGACGGACAACATGGACAACTTCTGGTCGGACGCGGCGTCGCTGGGATGCAGTCATTGCGTCAGGGATGGCTTCATAATCTAGTTCACCTAGACGACGAAGTAGCACTCTTCCACATCGACACACTGCTGTCATCGAGTTTTCACGTTTTCGTAGGCCTCCAAGAAGGCCTGGACCGGAATGCTGTTTAGCTCCCTTGTCACGGCTTGTTGAACCACATCTACCGATCCATGATGCTTCCCTTTTGGCGTCGATTTTATTCTCGGGAATAGAAAAAAGTCTGGCGTGGCCAAGTAGGGGCTGTAGGGGAGCTGAGGCAGCGTTGCCACCTTGCGCTGGCAAGATACTCCACTACGCGGAACGCTGTGTGGCTCGGCGCGTTGCGCATGGTGCAGCCGCCGATTGATGGCGATGGCTGGACGGACACGAACAATGCGTTTTCGCAGTCTTTTGAGGACTCCCACGCAAAAAACTGCATTAACTGTTTGTCCGCGTGGTACGAACTCTTTGTGGATGACTCTATGTCGATCAAAGAAGCAATGAGCATAGACTTTTGCTTGCATTTGCTCCTTCGCCCTTTCTCGGGGCGTGGGGAAGAAGGGGCGTGCCATTCTTAGTTCTGCGGCCCTCTCCGGGTAGTATTCAAGCCCCCACGTCTCGTCACAGATCACTGCATTGTCCAAAAAATCGGGGTCCTCGTTCACATGGTGAAGAAGATACTGGCAGATCGCTTTCCGGTTGGCCTTTTGCTCCTCTGACAACACTTGCGGCACCAACTTCGCGCACTCTTTCCTCATGGCTAAGTTTCTTGTCACGATCTCGAAAACTTGGGTTTGAGGAATGCTCAAGTCATCAGAAATCATTCTGATCATCCTACGATCACTGTTCACTGAAATTTTCAACTCGTGACACATTTCCGTTGGTCTTTGCTTGCCGAAAGGCGTTCGGAGCGGTCGTCGTTTTCACTCTTTCCCTACCTTCTCGGAACAGCTTGTGCCACTCGAAAACACCTGATCTACCCATGGCAACATTACCGTAGGCCTCCTTAATCATGTCGTGAGTCTCTTTGCCCATTTTACTAAGCTTTACACAAAATTTGATCGCTTATCGCTGATCCAGTAAACGCTCTATGATTCTGCGTGACGAGGCATTTCGACAGGGGTTCACAGTACAAGCTAGCTGCTCTCTTCAACGACCCAGAGCCGACTGCCGATTTTTCCCAGCGTTGCCAGTATCCCCCTTCACCGATCCTGCGCGCGCAGAGCGCCCCTGGTTCGCCCGTTCGCCCAGAAAAAAAAACAGTTCTACTACTTTCAGAACAGACCCTGTATGTATATATATCAGCCCCATTTTTCTTTTTTTCTTTAGTTTGCTCTTTGTACAGCTCGGCGGCTAAACCAGCGACGTGTTCAGTATTGCGGAATAGCAAAGAAGAAACATTATTTAGAGTTTTATTACCTGCTTCCTCTGTTGTTGGGTCAAGATTCATTTCCTCTTTGCACTCGCGGCCAGGAGGAGCGACAAGCTGCCGCATTTTTTCACGAAGGTAGCCGCACGGTCACGCACGCTGTCGCCCATCTCAGCACAGCTTGGCATGCCTGTCGATAAGCAAGGATGCGGTGTTTAACAAAGGAAAGGTTGCATGCGGATTTTGTATTTACCCACTCCTCCCATGTTCTGCACACTCTCCATTTTTTCGCGTGGTGCCCACTTCCTTTTTTACTGTCCATGCACATTTCTTTATTTTGTATTGTAATATATTTTTAGCTTTATCTACTTACTTCTGTGCTCTCTATCGGTTTCTCGCCCACCTCTGCTGTGTCGAACCTCTATAAAAGGGTAAACACCAGCACAGGCACATCACTCTTGGAAAAGATTGGTCCTCCGATGTAAAAGTCAAATAAAAGGTTTAACGAAGCACATAATTCTCTCTCTCTCTCTCTCTCTCTCTCTATATATATATATATATATATATATATATATATATATATATATATATATATATATATATATATATATATATATATATATATTATATATATATATATGTCGTGAGTAATTATTCATGTCAGCTTTTACAATTTGCAAAATGCGGTTACCCTCGGCCCTGAGGCCCCACAAACTTTGGCCACATCACACCAAGAAACACAGGCTTGCGTTAAGCTTGCAGGAAAAGCAACTTCTCCAGTGCACGCAAATCGTCCAATAGCCAAAATTTGTTGGGCCCCAGCATTTAGGGTAATCGCTTCAAAGAGCGTTAGCTGTTACTCATACTTTTCGAGATTTCTTGGGGTCTGCTACCACCCTGAGATCACAGCGCCACCTGTGGCAGAAACTACTCATCATGTTTCCATATTTCGAGAGGTCTGCTACCACCCTGAGATCACAGCGCACCTGTGGCAGGAACAAGAAAACAGCACATCTCGCATCGAGACTTGTAGCGCCATCTACAATGGCATTGTAGAAACAACCACCTGCCGCATGCCAATGATGACGTCACGGTCCAATATGATGGATAGAGGTGGAACTACGTTAGTATGATGGGAAGGGACGAAATGGCGGCATAGTGTTCGGTTTCTCGAATGCAAGATGGCGGCCATTAACATTGGTTGTGCCCTCCCATCCCTTCCATACACTATTCCGGCAGTGTAAATGTAACTATCGACGAATCTGTGTACGTTTAGAGTTTACGGAAGGCAAGAGTGCATTGTGTACTGAATATGCAGTTTCAGACTCTGCACCAATAGAGAGCAAGCAGCCGCAAAGAAATATGAACAGACTGGAGCACAGATAAATGAGAGCTGTGCATATTTAAGTATTATGTTGATTCTCTACATGAGTTTTAGCATCTAGAAGCGGTACGTGGGCTACAGGAGATGGCGTAGTTGTGTGAATCGCATCACTTTCGACCCCCTTAGTTTCTTCACTAAGCACTGACATCGGGCACTACACGGGAGCATTTTTCATTTCGCCTCCACGGTAATGGATTGCGCAGTGAGGATCCAATCCACCACCCAGTAATCAGAAGCCGAACGCCTTAGCCACTATGCCTCAAAAGCGGGTTTCTCTGTATTGGTGAAGTGCCGTGTTTCCGTGTAAACCCTCAATGCTGTAAATGCCGCATGTGCTCTGAGGGCTGCGAGTTCCTTTGCGCGAAGAGATTTTAGACAAACTCAGGAGTAGGATGTGCCTAATTACGGTTATCCGCGTATGAAACTTGATCTCCTGCGAGTATGAAACTTGATCTCCTTGATCGTCTGCGGTGTAAACATATTAAAATGACTTGCTTAAGATTTGAAAAAGACTGACAGTGTCCGAAAGAAACAAATTCACTTCTGTCTGCAGCCTACTACGCACTGTGCGTGAGGTAGCTATGGAAAGTACACAAGCATTTACTTTGCTGCTAAAAGGAACATCGCTAATTTAGGTAATTAGAATGAGAAAATAAGAAAGTTCAAAACGGAGGAATGCAGTGATGAGAATAGACACGCTGCGTGCCTTTTTCATTTGCCTTTATTGTATTCTTGATTTCACCGAAAACCCAGAAATGGGGCTTTTCTGAGACAGTCGTACTTTTCATTGGATAAGCTTATCTGGAATGTCTCGGCATTGAGGCTTGTAGAGTGCGATTTTATCTTTGGAGCAGTTCCCATCGTATGCTCTCCTGCAGTCTTTAGGGACTCCATTGTCAATAGTGCTGGCTGTCTGCAAAAGCTGGCAGCCTGCATTAAGAAATCAAAAGAAAGTAATTATTTCTTGGACCCTATTTTCTCGATTTCTTTTGCACAGAGCGGTTTTGTCGTTGTTTTGCGCACATTGATCTCGTCACTGTTTTAAAATCGACAATTTATTTTCAGATCACAGTACATGCGTTGGGAAGAGCTAGAAAAATACATAAAAAACGTGCCGAGCTGACAACACGCTTTGGTACTTCGGGCAATATCATTCTACATTTCTAATCATGCGTCGTCAGTACAACTTTCTCGAGCGCTTGCTATCTGCTGATGGCTAACTCCCCCATCCCGCGGACGTCTTCTTGCCCACGTAGCAAGACTTCTGTACTTGTTCTACGGTGACTGTTCACCACAGGTGGGATGAACAGTTTTCTTCTCATTCCACTGGTCTCAACGGCTTCCAGATCATCGGATTGAAGGTTTAATGAAATACCAGTGGGAAACTACACAACAGTTAAGCTTATATAGACGTGCAAGGCGCAAATGTGCACCATTGGCCGAAAAAGCCACATTCGTATTGCGAGCACGCGGCGAAAACGAACGAGAAATAAAAGGTTTCGGAGATTCTTAAGGCTGGCAAATAGAAGTGCATAAGTGCTCCCTCTGTCACGCTAACTGCGGAGGAGTGAACTAAGAAACCAGCTACAGCGCACTTATGTAAATCAGCTCGTCGGAATAGCATAACTCGGGTGCATTGTTCTGGGCACTCGCATGAGCTCTACAAAGGTATCATGTTGTGAATAAATCACAGCTATCAGTGCGCATATTTCTTCTGTTTTTCGAGCGTGTCCCGGTAACTGTTGTGTAGTTTCTTCCACGTAGCGTGTCAAAACCTTTTATGTACAGCCACTGACCTGAATTCCGCCTTGCTTGTATACTTTTTGTTAACGTCCTAGGCCTGGGTCCTTTATTCCTTCACACTTGTCTGGCTATACTACTCTCTCTAAACGGCCTGAAAACGCCGGCCTATGTCCACTTCATGTCGTCATTGCACTTTTGTGGAGTAATGAAGTATGCAGGACGACGATTGACTGTTGAGGGCGCCGAAACAGTGGCTCTGTTTTGGAGCATCGGCTTTGCAATCAGATTGTACTCGGTTCTATGTCCTAGTTTTTGTAATGGGTAGAGTTGTCCCTTGGATTGTTGCTCAGCATTAAAGAATATAACGACTCGAACGGGTGTCTATGGTGGCTCTGAACACCTCTGCAAAATAGGATTCGGGGGGCCGCTTCGCGAACATGAACGTCATCGTGTTGGAGTGTCCGCTGAGGGCTTCGGAGGCGCCGGTCATAGATGTCGCCAATTGCCTATTGGTGGAAACGTACGAGAGCACCCCTGGGCCTGGCGCCGGCTGTTCGTGTGGGATTGGAACGCTCGGAAACCTCTCACGCTGCTCCACAGGAGGCCAGCAAGATTCGCAGCATTTGGCTTGGTCTGTGGGAAGGTCCGAGGTGCCACCGACGAGAACCGATCAACATCACAGTATTCCTCCGGCCAGTACAGTGGCTGTGGGACCCTCCTCTCTATCTCCAGGTGGGCTTGTGATTGAGCGTCCTACAAGGCCGTGGGAGCCACTTTAGTTCCGCCTGGTACCGTCCAGAGAAATAAGTACGAGGGTGCTCCCGGCATGGTGCTCGGCCATAATTGGACCTCAACCATCGGAAATATGACCCAGCTCGTACTGGGAAACTGCAGTGTTGGTGGGGTGCGCCCATTTTTTTAAAAGAAAACGAACCGATGGTCATGCGGTCGTGCATCCGCCTCGCATTCCGAAGGTTCTGGGTTCGACCCCACAGGCTTCTAACACCCTCCAGTTGTCTGAAGGGTACAAGGTTCCTTTTGCCTGATACTCGGCTTTAATGCGGTGTGAGGCACGGCGTGAGGCGTGAGGTAGCGTTGCCATGACGGTTCAGTCACTCGCTCTGCCGTGAAACTTAAATCCGCCTTGATTGGGGGAGCCCACACCGTTGTAGGTTATGGAGGCACAGGCTGCTGTCCCAAGCCGGGGGAAGGCTTTTGTCCATTCGATTTAACCGGTGGGTGCACGGCCGCGAGGGAAAGTCGAATCCATAACATCTATATATCTGCGAGGATCCAAAATCATCCTTGTGCGGTAAAGTCAGTTGTGGATTTTCTTTTTGCCGAGGGATAGTGAGGTAACAATAGGATCTTCGAGCATCTGACCGGGAAGGCTCGAGCAGCAGGCGGGGGAGATGGTGTACCCATTGGAAAACGCGGTGGCGCTGGCAATCTAGCGCAGCACGTCGATTTACTTTCGACAGCAATTTATATACGATTGTTTATATTTCTAAAAAATCCTCCATACATCCGTAGTCCAATTATGCATGAGGATAGCAAGGAAGGCAGAGCTGCCGATGAATTTCACATCCTTTGCGAAACAAAGGGGGAAGTAGAGACAGAAGGAAGCAATGCTGAGTAGGACCGCGGGAGGAGAGAATCAAGTACTAGAGCAGCTGCTGCGGGATTCATAATACAATTTTACGCAAAACCGTTAAGGAGCTGGCGCCATAGAAATTCCAGCGTTGTCATCGCCGTCGTGGTTGTCGACGTCGTTTACAGTGAGGGAGAAATCCTGAAACATCCTCAGAGAAGCGGCCTAGCAGAGTTGTGGGCCACCTACGTCACGTAACCTTGTAAAATCATCAGAGCCTGCCAAACGAATTGTGAGCGAAGTGCGAAGCATGGCGGGTGGACGTTAATTAATTACTGATCGCGAGAAGTTGCCAGCAAGAGCAACCGTGGTCGCACAAGACCCACCGGTGGCAGTACTTGCCATCACAGGGCAGTCGTACATCGCTTAACCGCTGCAGCTGAGGCAGGAGTATATATCAAGTATTCCCAGGTATGACATGAATGTTAAGTAGAGAATAACCAGTTCTGCATATATGGGAATTAACCAATTAGTCTATCGCATCATACCATTTAACGGAGCTTATGTGAAGATTCCCAGGTATGGCCTGTATGGCATATATGAAGATTCCCAGGGATGGCATGAATGTTAAGTAGAGAATAACCAGTTCTTCATATATGGGAATTAACCAATTACTCTATCGCGTCATACCATACGACGGAGCTTATGTGTCGCCTCCAATTGTTTGCTTGAAAACTCCCAACCCTGTAACGCAGTGTTTGACGACCCCCAGCGCGCCAGAAGCTTCGAAGAATGCAATTTTTTATCTTATTGGAAAGGACATGCAAATAATTTTTAAAGTTACAAAGCGATTGGCTGAAGCTGCATACCTTACAGAGTATTGGTTACAGAAATTAGTGTTAGACTTAAAGGTACAACGCCGCCTTTCAGAAACAATGCGCGGCAATAGATCATATTACAAATTCAGGGGCACGCTTTGTTGACCTCGAAGTGCGGAGAGGCGAAAGCCTTTAGCGCAATGTTGCTGCTTATGTCACTGATGTGTGGTTAAGATGGTAACTAAGTACACAATTGTTTGTGAATCTTAAATGCTGGAGACACTGGAGGGCGTTTGGGAGGCATCCGTCTGATTTCACGCCTTTCCGTATACCTTCTCCAGCCTCCTAGACAAGGAGCACTACAGATGCGTTGGCAGGAAGTAGCGTAGTCGTTAGCACGCTCGACTGCGGAACGGGAAAATGGTGGTTTGAATCTAATCTTGCACTAAGTTTTTTTTTCTTATCGAGTTGAAGAGCGTAACGGACGGCCGGACGGACGGACAGGGTCGCGAACATGAGCCATTAAAGGCTTTCGCCTTAAAATAATCTCTCGGGGAATAGAGAAGCGCTCAGAACATTACTAACACGTATAAAAAGAATGTGTACAGTACGAAGAAGCATCTAATATGTCTAAAACATCAGCAGTCCAGTAGCCTTACAAGCGTTCCGTAATCAGCTGTAGAACATGCATATGTAAAGATGTTCTGAAAGGTCTATAAGGGCTCCACAGCAACCACATTCTTTCACAGCGATAGAAAAAAACCCAGTTAGGAACAGAGTGAGGCAGTGTCACGTCTTTTCACTTCTATTCAGAGGTTTGTTTTGGCAGGCTGTACTCACAGAAATAGACAACGGAAATCAAAGGAAAAAAATGTTTATAATATCTTAGTCAGATCGGATTTGCTGATGGAGTTGCTCAGCTGTCACAAAGATTATTCTTAGGGCGTGCTTTTTTTTTTGCTGCCCCAGTGTGCAACTTTTTCTCGAGATAATTTCGTTTCTTTTATAAATAGTGATAGGTGAATTGACCCTGCAGCGTTTCAGGTGGACATAACGTATTTTATGCTCCTAATGTCAGTGGCACTGTTTTCATGAATAATTACGTGCCATTGAACACAGCAGTTCATGTTACAGTCTTTTGTAACAAAGATCTTACCCTTTTGGTTGTCGTTGAGGTTTTCCTGAAGAATAAAACAACCTGTGGTTGCGTTCGAGTATATCAGCTCTCGAACAACCTCTGGGTACCCTAAATTAAAAAAAAGAGACAGGAAGAAGTTGCGCATAACTTGTTAATATTTTTGGGTCATAGAATGAGCGTTTCGCTAAGACCTTAGCAACAACAATTGATGCATATTGAGCCCGTATAAACGGAATGCGAGAAGACGAACAGGCTTTATTTATAACAAAACTTATCAAGTGAAATTCTGTGTGGGGAAAAGCTATCTCATTTCCTATTTGCCTTTAGAGGGCGCCCACATTTCCAGAGATTTGGCTTCGTATGGATGGAACTGCAGAATACTGGTGCACAGGAGTGCAAAGCAAAACTGCACACGCAGGGGATATATGATCTTGTACACGAACAACCTTATTTGCGGCATATGTCATGCGCGTATGTGAAAGAACGCAAAAAAAGAGAGGTTTTTGACGTATGACCGTTGCCTACCCATTTTCTCATGTCATTTCTTTCATTCTGAAATTCCCTTTAGGTAAATCAACCTTAGCCACCATCATACAAAGCACTTGTAGGACCTTGTGCTGAAAATTACAGGCCATTAATCGTCTAATATATATTTTACTGGCCGCAGCGCTGCTATCTGAAGTAACTAAACTAAAAAACACCGTTGCTAATAAAAAGTTCACAGTTCCTGTACAAAGTCACAAGTTTAACTTCTGTGCCATCTTTGATCATGTCTTCTTGTGCGTCAGCATACGTCGTCTTCGGACGTAGAGAAAATTCTACGATTTCGTCTTTTTTTTTGAAGAAAAATGCACTTAATATACAGTTTACATTTTCGCGCTCAATCCTACAACCGGCACAGTGGTACGGAGGTACAACTGTTTCACCAATGTTATGATGTTAAATTTCAAGAAAAGGATTCTTTGACATTTGCTAAAAAACCAATCTGACCCAATCTGGCGTAGGTATAGCGATAGGGTGCCGCTTTAGACATTCCACGAATTGAGAAAGAAGCCTACTCCCTTTCGTTTAAGAAACTGTCGGTTAATAATAAACTGACATGACTTACAGGAATTTATTTTTTCACTGCTAACCAACCCAAACCACGAAATGCGTTCTTACCGGGCCCAAGCTTGTACTTGACTGCATTATCTTGACGACCTCGTGTGGCCACAGTCGTTACGTTGGTGTCGTAGAGAGATCTGTCATGCAAAACACTCTCTTAAAAAAACATTTTTATAGCCAGCTGAAGGCAGCTTTCTCCAGTACTCACAAATGTCCCTTTTTTTGATGGACACCCAGCGTGTATACAAACGTTTTACCGGAGGCGCTCTTCTTCGTTGCTGAGTGACACCGATTAGTTGTTGTCCGGTTGTAGTCTCGCCACTTGATGTAAAGCGTTTCACTGATAGCAGTCAACTGAAAATTGTGAATAATGCATTATTTTTACAATAAAAGAATAGACACGCCTCCAAAGCGGCAGTGATTTCTTATTTTGCTGATGGTGATGATAATAGTGGCGATGATGGGTGGAATGCTCATTCCGGCTGTTTTCTTTTTCTATATTCTGATTTTAGGTACTTTGGGATTTTATTCCGACTGACACCGGACGACGGGCCGCGCCGGGTTTTCGGCGGAAGGAGATGCTTGCTCGAACACAGGTAATACCTGCGACGGTCCAATAGACCTCACCCGGCCTACATCAGAGCATGTGTTTTTGGTCCGATGGGCAAAAGATGCCGCGCACCGAGGGGACTATAGTCGGGAGAAGAATGGCTGCTACGCACAGTGATCGGCGTCTCTAATCGGGAGTACAAAATGGACGGAAGAGTGTTCGTCCCAAGCAAAATCGGTTCACAAGCGGAAGTGGACGGTTTGGCCTGTGGGCTTTGCATGTGATAGCTGATGTGGGCACAGCATTGCCGCAACACTGTGAGGCCCGCTGCACTGCGACCTTAAACCCGCTACAGGTCCCCTCTGAGAAGCCCATTACTGTCGATCAAGGGCCCACAAAGGAGTGAGGAACCGCTCCTCCTCTAATCGTTTTTATGCACGCAGACCATAGGTGTTCCTCTGCTAGTGCTATATATAAATCCCACTATGGCTGCTGTTTTGGGTCCCGCCCGAAGCCGAGTTGCGAATGTCACATATATCGTAACGTCGGGCCCCATGGGCAACCCGTGCCGGGCCTGCAAGGGTGCGCAATTGAGAGCCCCAACCGATTGTCGCTTCTGACACATGAACCCGGCCTCAAGTATGAACACAAAGACTGCCTGCCGGGCATGCGTATTCATATGAGGCAAAGGTACCTGAAAATTACACGTTTGAAGAGCGCAGGAAGGAGTACACAGATTTTTTCTTGTTAAAATGCGAAGAAGGCAATGTTTCCACTATTACAATAAGCGTGTTGAAAGATTGTTCATGAGCTGAAAGACATGGGATGTTTGGTAATAAGGTGGCAAAAGAAACAAAGCCATTGGTACATATTTTTCAAGTTTTCAGCTACTTATGATTACTTCTGGATACAGCGTAATAGTCGCCGCTTAATTATTAGGCGTTTTCTTTCTCACTTTAGGCGACAAGAAAAATCTGATTGTATTCTTCTCGATAGTAGGGCATCCACGTCGAGGGTTAACTAATCATCACTACTGCGTTCGGGCAGACTTGTAATATTCTGTGTTGTGAACGCATATAACGGCAGTGTTCGTCAACGTAGGGATGAAATCTCGTTCTCTACTCCACCAAAACTGTTGCCATTACGAAGTCAATGCTGGGTTCTTTCTCGAACAAAGGCAACGCTTTCCAGAAGTAGTGCTCAGACACAAAATATTATTGCGGGGTTAGTTCAGCAGCAAGAACAATAGGCCGTACACACAACACACACCAGAAAGCAGGTCACTCAAGCACTAGCTGCAGTGTCCTTGTCGTTGTTGACTGCCCACCGACAGAGCAACGTCCTCTTCGCTTCGAGCCTGTGTATCATAAAAATATCAGCTGGAGAAAGTTCCAAGATTTACTTCACAAGGTTCAACTTCGCAATGTTGGACACATTGAGCCTTAAAAAAAGCAATAAGGCTATTAATGTTCTCTGATAGCCACACGAATTGTAACAATGATTCTGAGAGATGTGTGAGTAAAATTTCTAAGTAAACATTTCATACAAGGAAAATAAAAAGCAGTGAAGTAGGCTTCAAAGAAAAAAAAACGTTTTGAAACAGGAGCCCACAATAGATCACTGGTGAGAAAATTAAAAACTATGTAGTTTAAAGCAGCATAGAACCCATATAGAATAGTAATGCCTTATTTTATACGCGATTTTCGAAATAAGAAAGAACTAAGATATTTATATTTTCGGTATCTTGCATGCACAAAGCCCCCAACACTAGAGGCCATAATGCCTATAGAGTCTACCGTGCTCTAATAGGTTCCATTGGTCAACAGCAAAAATGTGAAAGGTTTTGTCTGCTCTTTCAAGCGAAGGTTTGTGCCCATGTTCCGATTTCACTCAGCTGCTGTAGTACAAATCGCCAGATCCTGAAAAGCTGGTGCAGTGACTTATTGGAAAGTAAACTAGAGCTGCTTTGATATGAATAAATAAATACCAGAAAACTCCTTGGCTGAAAATGAAGCTTCCGACCAATTTATAGAAATAAATATGTATGAAAAAAAAGTACGCTTCCTTTAGACTTGCCTCTGTTTTAAATGATATGAAAAATGCTTAAAATATGCGTTGACGTATTTACTTAATTTGTCTTCGCTGGTCTACGGATCCTCAGGGTAAAGCGGACTAAGGAAAAGCAGCGAGTTCTGAACTGACAAATCAGCAGTCTAGTGAGACAATAAAATTAACATGTGACTCACATCACTGATGCGCGGTGTGCCAGCGTTGCCACGGTATGGCCTCGAGCTGGATGCTACCATCGAACAGAATACAACTGCAAGAACGAAGATAAGCTTCCTGGCTTCCATTCTCTACGTACGAAAACTCAGGACACGCAAAATAGGGCTTAAGCAGGGGCCGCTTTATATACTAGTACATTCATGTCACGTACAACGCTTAGAGAAAAATGCATGTCGCTCAGTTTCTGCGCACTGATGAAGGTAGTTGTCAGCGGGTAGCCTTTTAGAAAATATTTTTTGAACCTTAACAAAGCAGTGGCAATTATGATAAAGTCAAAATACTTGAGACCGTCAGGCAGAGCTTTTTATTGTGCCTTGCTAAGGAGTCAGGCAACAAAAAAAAGACTAGTAATAACAAGAGCAAACAAAGTCTTTTTCTTGCTCATCATGTTCCGCTGAAAAAGCCCATAAAAATAATAAGATTGTATGCGCATTTCAATTTATTCGAGTTTAAAACAAGATCAATTGTTTTGAAAGGAAGAGCAACATGTTAAATTAGGAACCATCGGAGGGCTAAATTGAATTGTAGCTGCTGTAAAGACGCAAATCAAGGAATAAAAGTGGACGGCCACAATCTTTGCTAGCACACTGACTCAGTAGTCAGATGTTTGTGATCGCCAAACTGAACTTCGTCAGCTTCGTCTTCCGGTTGCTTTCGCTACTTCGGCGGCGCTGGCCGCTGGGGCATCAGACCCCAACTGTCTGTCTTATAATACTCCCGGGATGAAAAGGCGCCATCCTGGCGGCATAAGAGCAAGATACGGTAGCGGGGTCGTAGTAGGGTTTCAGGCGGTCGAAGTGGACAATTTCAGGGCCGCGGTGGCAATGATGAGGCGAAGGCGTGAGGGGCTCGACGAGATAATTGACTGAAGATGTCTTCTCAACTACGCGACAGGGGCCGTGGTACTTGCTCAGATGTTTTGTGGACTGACCCGGGCTGGAGAAGGGCACCCAAAACCAAACTAAGGATTCAGGAAGGAAAGCCGGCGGCAGACTGGTAGAAGTGGAGCGAGCACCTTTCTGACGGTGCTGGTCGTGTGAAGAAACGAACGGGCGAGTTGACGGCATTCTTCGGCACACGCAGCGGTTTGAGAGACGATTGTAAATTCGAAGGAATCTGGGCGGTAAGGGAGTATGGTGTCTATAATGGAAGATGGCTCCCGGCCGTAGAGAAGAAAATATGAGGAAAAACCAGTAGTTGCCTGTGTTGCAGAATTGTAAGCGTAGGTAACGAATGGTAGAATGTGGTCCCAGTTCGGATGAAATGTACTTGAGCACCGAAGCGGTGGCCGAGTGGTTGAACATCCCCCTCATATGCGGGAGGTGCGGGATTCGATCCCCAGTGCCGCCGGGTACCCACCGGTGATAGAATGGGTACAATGCTTTCCCCCGGTCTGGTGCTTGGCTCATTTGGGGTGAAATATTTGGGTCTTCGACCCCACCTTGAGAAATGGAAAATACCTTGTGTCATGGCACTCTTTGGCCGTGGATGCACTTGCGGCATAAAAACCCATAATCATCATCATTGAAATTTACTTGGCCATCATGTCGCCGAGAGTCCGGTTAAAGCGCTGGGTCATGCCGTTCGTCTGTGGATGGTATGAAGATGTTGTAAGGTGAACGATGTGACCCTCCCGAAGAAGGGCCTCGAAGACGCCGGACAAGAAAACGCAACCTTGATCGCTCAGCAATTCCTGAGGCGTACCGTGGCGAAGAATGTTTTGAAGTATGAAACCGGCTACGTCGGAGGCCGTTGCAGCTGGTAACGGGGAAGTTTCCGCGTAGCGCGTGAGATGATTTATGGCGACAATGATCCAACGGTGTCCTGCAGAAGTGCTAGGAAGGGGGCCATAATGGTCGATTCCAACACGGTCGAAAGCCCGGGCAGGACAAGGTAAAGGTTGCAGAGGAGCAGGTGAGTGCTGCGGCGGATCTTTGTGACGCTGCCTTTCCAAGCAAGAGCGGACGTACTGACGGACAAAACGGTACATTCCTCGCCAATAATACCGAAGGCTTAGGCGGGTATAAGTTTTCAGGAGACGCGGGTCGTCGTGGTAACTGCACAAATGACGAAGCAGATATGTCGTGGAATCACGAGCAGCCATTTGGGACCATCTGGTAGGTAGTTGCAACGATTCAGCAGCTGGTCACGTACGACAAAGTTATGAGTTTGACGATGGAGTGCTCTAGAAGGGGGGCGCGCTGAGCGGTTGGCTAAGACATCCAGAACCGAAGCTATCCAAGGATCCTTACGCTGCTCAGAAGCGTTATCAATGGTATTAAGAGAAGGTGTGAGCCAGAAAATAGAGGATTGATCAAGATCAGAGGACACAGGGGATCGTGCCAGGGCGTCAGCATGGGAGTGTTTACGTTCGGAGTGCTAAATAACCTGAATGTCGTAATCTTGAAAACGAAGAGACCAACGAGCGAGGCGGCCAGAAGGATCCTTGAGTGAAGACAGCCAACAAAGGGCATGGTGATCGGTTATGACAGCGAACAGGCGCCTATATACGTAAGTGCGAAATTTTGTGTTTGGTCAATTAATCACCAAACATTATTTTTCCGTGACTGAATAATTAGTCTCGGCTTTCGTGAGTGTACGGCTTACATAAGCAAGGGCGGACTCATTGAAACCCCGTTTCCGCTGAGCAAGAACGGCACCCAGACTGATGCCGCTGGCGTCCATGTGGAGTCCTGTAGGGGCGGAAGGGTAGCAATAGCGCAAGATCGGAGGGGAGGTGAGAAGAAGGCGCAGCGTTTCATAAGCTTCGTCGCATGCAGTGGACCAGGCCGGTAAGTCGTGGCCGCCGGCGAGGAGTTGTGTCAGTGGGGCGAGAATGGCAGCATAATTCTTGACGAACTTGTCGCCAGGAAAGTGTCGCCAAGACCTTTCCTTTTCGAAGGAAACGCATTGTCAGTGCCATAAAGCAACGAATTTTTCGTTTGCATGCATTTTATGTCCACTTCTCTAAGAAATTGAAACAATGCCCGTTTTGCAAACACGGACGACCAGACAGGATATGATCACATGATTAAAACCCTTTCGGGCCTCACACATGTGACGTGGCGTACGTCGTGCTCGTTTGAAGCGCTTAAACCTCTTTGGGAATTTTCACCCCACCGCATCAATTATTCTTCATACGTTTTTAGCTGTAGACACGTCATTACTTTTTCATTGTGTGTCAACATTATTAGCTTTCCTTTTCGAAGGAAACGTTGTCAGTGCCACACAGCAACAAATTTCGCTTTTGCGTGCATTTTATGTCAGCTTCTCAGTTTTCCGTATTTCGTATATTTATATTGAAGAATTTTTTGCATGTGCGAATGATTTCACTTTAGAAAATATGCTCGCCTAAATGCGAATACATTGTTGTCGTTTTTGTTATCTTTTGGTAGCGAATTTTTATATTCCTTCTTCCACTACCACGCTTGGCAGCCAACATAAAGGGTATGTAAAGACGTGCTGTTGTGCTCTCTCCGTGAGCTCTTTGAAAATTATTTGCGGAGCCAGCACAAAGACCTATTAGTTAGCTCTCTGTCTAAGGTGATTGCAGTCCGAGGTGTTCGCTTTGCTCCTTTAACGCCTTAGTTGACTACCAGAAGTGGCTTACCCACAGCGAAAGATTAAAGAGAAAGAAGATGGGCTGGGTATGTGCCGTAGCATGTGTATATGTCATTAAGCCTGAGGACATCATCAATACCTAGATGTGTCTGCCTACAGGAACATGCACTACCAACAAACACCGTTTCTCCGACCATATCAGCAATACACGCACTTCAAAAATTTACTATTTTCTTTCTTGAAAACCTTTTAGATTATACACAAAGGCAGCTTCGTAACATTATTGTCTGCCCCAGTGAAGCGCCTAGCAATGTCAGCTGGCAAGCGTTGAGCGGCTAGCACTAGCGGTTGGTAGCACGCTATGGAGGTGCATCTTGCTTTGTTGTTACAAGGCCTATGCTTCCTTTTCGGCCGTCACGATGGTCTGACCTCTGCTTCACCTCTGGAAAGGGTGTCTCCCGTAGTCGCTCGTGTCTCCCGTGGCGCCGGCACAGGCGAGTTTGCAGTTCTACGTGTGATGATGCCGGTCGTTTTCCCACCAGCCAAGAAAGCGAGCCTTGGGCGGTTGTGAAAGAAAATCCAATGCTTTAGAATGAATATCCCCGGAAATCGCCACAAATTTAGTGTGCAGTTTCACTCGTGAGCACGAGTTGCCTATACAGTAAAAAGGAGCGGTTTTACTGGTAATAATTTTCAGTGTCATAACGCGAAAATGACGGCGTGCGTCTCTGCGTGGCCGTATAGTGAAGTCTGTTGCACCTGCAGCGAACCCAGAACAAGAGATTTGCTTCCGCACCAGACGGGAGAGCAAAAGTGGGTAGCTGTGGGAGCATAGAGGCGGGCGTCGTGACGCACACACACCGGCGGTGATCCAGGAGAGAGAGAGAGAAACGGGCGCAGAAAGTGAGCCCTTGTCAGCAAATCATTACAGAGAGCGGGCATACACGGCTGTCTAACGCCGCGCGCTAAGTAAGGCGAAATGTTTACAATGTAACAAGTGTAAAAGCATATATGTGGAAATAGAGCAGTTATGTAGCTTTATATGATTAGTGAGCCGTAACAACAAGCGAAAGGAGTTGGTGCCTCTTTAGGCAAGGTGATCCAACCAAATGAAAAACATGAAATGAACAGGCATCAAAATGAAAACCCCTATCCTAAAAGCGAATTCTGCTTCCGAAGCTAATTGCATCACAGCAACTCAGCATCTGTCGAATTTCTTTGTTCCTTCACACCGCTGACGTGGGATATCTCGCTGGCCAGTTAATTTGCAACATACTGATATGCAATGCTAGTCGTACTCATGCATTGTACCGAGTCACTTTCGCTGCTGTGACAGGTATCGCGCCATACCGTGTTGTCTGGTATACTAGCGTTCAACGATGGCTTGAAAGTAATTTATTATATTAAATAAAGGACAGTTGGAAGTCTTCCTGGCAGTAAATATCGCTTCTGCGTAGCGCTCCCGCACAAAGATACTTCATGTCTAAAATTAACAAGGGGTGCTTAATATTCTTACAGCTTGGATAAATGGGTCGCGTTCGCGCCGCCATGATACCGATATCAGTTTTGCGCGGGTTTTAGGATCAAAGTGATTGATATCAAATTGACAATATTGTTTTTAACTTTGTGCTGCGCGAATCGCGCCAGTCCAAAACATTTAGACACAAACAACACAACGAGGACTACGATGCCGCATATACCAGGTGTTGTAGCCAAATGTAATGACTTTTCTAAAAACAGATTGAGCCTTCCTGAGGAGTGAAGCCAAAGATCAAGCTGAGGGTCGAGCGGCCTATCATTCCCAGTAGTTTTCGTTCTCCTAATTTTATCTCTGTAAAGTGTAAATATTGGCTTCCAGAATGAAGAAAAGTGCGTAAGTTGTAGATCGCGCTGAATAACAGCGGACTTTGATGTCTACAAAAAGGTACCATGTACGAAGTTTTTTTTTTAGTGCCTTAAAAGCAAAGCTCGCCAAAGGGGTATTCATTTCTGGCGGTTATCTCGTGGCCAAAGTAAGCGCAGAGAACTGTTCAAGGCAGCCCTTCGGACCTGAGCGGACTTTGTTCTAAGAGAGTTTGCCTTGGCCTGCTTAAATAGCAATCCTATCACGTGGTGGTTTTGTAGTTCGTAGGCTTGCTTTATGAAGGTGAAAAGATTACGGAATTTGTATTGTGTTAAAAATATTTTCGATTCCTGTTTTCAAAAAGATTTAAAAGTTCAGAATTGACACATTTTTACCCAGGCCAAACTTTCAAGGCTGCTTATTAGTCTTTAATGATCAGCTCACTTTCGAAGAGAAAAAAAATGCTGCAGACAAGGCCGTGTGACTCTCAGCTGCACCTAGCTGGTTTCTTACACTGGCACAACGTGTTTTTTTAAATATTCGTTGCATTTAGCTCGGGAGCCTGGTTTAACACTGTAATGGCCAGGCCCTGCATCAGATTTATAAGAATAAATAAACGTTCAGGTTGTCTTTGTTGAGGGCGGTGAAAGCATGCAGCTATGACAGAAAAAAAATTGACGCTGCTCCAGCAAGCTATTGAAATGACATGTCAAAGAATACGTTTATATGCCACGTCGCGCTTTTTTTTTTCAACAATAAGCCTCTGGTGCAGTGCTCAGCAATTGGAGGCATGCAAACAACAAGGAACCCTTAAAAAGCGTCTTGAGCGAAGCCATAATTTTTCAGTAACAGCGGTGCTCATTAGAATATCCCTCGGTGTGAACACCCCAAGTCGCGGAACAACCGAGTGTATATGATTTGGACAGAACGTTCCGTGAAAGGTCATGAACTGTGCATTAATGATGCACAATACAGTTTGCTCATTTGAGAAACCTGAAGAAGCATGATTATCGTTGGCTACTAAAATGTTGACACCCATAGAATGCTGGAATGTTTCAGACCATTAGCAGTTTGCAGATTCTAAATGTGCAAAGACAGATGACCCAAGTAGGCAGTGTAAAAATGTCACGAAAGAATTACTCTTTGGTGGGAGCGGAAAATTGTGTCCAAATATGCTCTTGATGTGGGCGCTGACTGTTCGCACTATTACGTTTCCCTTTGTCGAGCATTTGGATCGACTTTGCAAGTTGTTTTTGTCATCTTCACCAGCTGTTTTTTTTATTCCTCTATTTCGCGCCGTGTTTCAGCACATCTGAATATGCTCCGGGTCCATCGCTGTTTTCGAGGCTTAAATTTCATTTTCATTTCATTTCATTTATTGGTCCCTTAAAGGCCCGAAGGCATTACATAAGGGGGGGCATATTGGTTTCCAACGGCGATGATGGGAACATGCATAACAATAAAAAGAACAAACATACAAACAAACATAAAAGGGGTTGTAGTCATATCAGGGTTTTCCAGCAAGTGATACATCATTTAACAAAGATATGTCAAGCAATACTCGCTACAAAAGAGCGCAGAAGTGATCAAGATTTATGTGAGGTGAATTTTTATTTTCTCGCGGAATGTTTTGTGATCAGTGCATGCAGCGATGTCGTTAGGCAGTGAATTCCATAGTGCTATTGCGTTGGGGAAAAATGAGTTGTTGTAAGCTGACGTGTGGCCACTGATGCGTGCTATCGGGTTACCGTGACTAAGCCGGGAGGACGTTCGTAGTGGGGCGGTTAATAGAGCGTGCCGTGATCTTGTGTTATGATAAAATGTATGAAGTAAGCATAGGCGGGAAACGACGCGGCGTGATTCCAGTGTTGAGAGACGGAGGGACTGCTTGAGGGCGGTGACACTGGCTTCTCTTGAGTAACATGAAGTGAGCCATAGAACAATCCCACGCTATTCTTTGACGTTAGCTACGCGTTCAATTGCCGTGGCAGCTTTCTGATTTAAGTGCTCGCCTTTAAAAAGCTTCTCTTAATATGAAAAGATAGCCTTCCTATTTCATGATTGATAATGCTTCAATGCACCACCATGGCTGCCTAACTATTCTAAGCGTAATGCGAACGGGTGGGATATGGGAGTGACCACAGTCTAGCTGCCTGCATGTGGCCTCTCAGTTACAGCAGGCTGCACATGATAATGCGTATATAACGCAGCTGTCTGAAGCGCTGATTAACGAAGGTGCTCTATTTGTGCCAGCGTTGGTTCGATTCCTCCCCGGGGTGCTGGAGTGAGAAAGTTTTCTTCACTAGATATCATTGAATTGAAAAAATTTTGCTTCTGTTCTGTTTTCTGTTTCAATGTTGGCGCTCCAGCCGCTTCACTACGATGTTCCCCTTGATTGCCTATTTTGAGGAGTAAGCCTTTCTCGGCTCATAAGTGGAGCTGACGGAAGTTGTAGAACGGTTTGTGGACGGAAGCTGCCTGCTCAAACTGTCAACCATAAGGTGCATGGTAAAAAAATTAAAATGTAAAAGATGATAAAGCAACATTTAGTAAGGAACATATATGTGATAAAATAAAAAAGAAATCGGGAAAATAAAATAAAAATAAATTGTGGGAAAATAAAAACAAGAGCAAAAATAAAAGTGAAGAACATAAAAACAAAAATAGGAAATTAAAAATGCAAAAAGAAAAGAAGAAAATAACACGAAAACAAAAGAAACAAATATTAAAGAAAATTAAAATGAAAAATGCAGCGAGAAAGATAGAAGGAAAGGCTTTCGCATTTCCTCTTAAAACCAGACTTAAATGCAATCCTGTAAATTTAAATGTTAGTTATAAGCACCCTATGTATAAAAAGCTCACTACTCTTACGCTGTGCTGCGTAAGTGGCGAAACTAAGCGTCATCATCATGAGCCGAACTACACTGAATGCACGACAAATGCCTCTTCCATCTCCTTGCAGTTTACCCAATCCTGTGCCTGCCGCGGCTACCTTGCCCCCGCAAATTTTCTAACCTGATCCGGTCATGCAAATTTCTGCCGCCGCCTACCAGGCTTGCCTTCTGTTGGAACCTAGTCCGTTAACGTTAACGACCAACGGAAACTCAGCTCGAGAAAGTGTAAATGTTCTTTCGTATGATCATGTTCACCCTTTTCCTCTCTTTCTTTCAGGACACTGATAACTTCTCTATCCTGCTATTGTTCACAGGAAATAAATTTGCTACTTGTCCATTTCTCGCTATGTTGACCTCTATCCAGCAACAACAGATGTTCTTAGCGGCGAGAAAATTGTAATACAAAATCTTCCCGCCAGTCTTCAGAAAATCTTGGTGCCCTTACTGTCAAAGACAGGTTGTCCCCGTTTTATTGTGAATGGAAGTGTAGCATTGCCTCCGAGATCGGCGATGAAATTGCAGTTGATGCACTCATTTTTAGGTGAACTGGCCCGGTGGGATGCATTCCTGCATTCAGTATACAGTTCTTTTCAAGCTTTTTAAAGCTACGGTTCTGATGAGAGTAGTCTCTTTGTAAAAATAGCGCTCTATATTATATGTACAGGCAAACATCTGTTTGTCCATGATCCACCCTCTCTGCGATTGCTACTGCACATTTCTAAAAGCTACGTATAAACCTCACACAGAGGAGCAGATGATGTCCAAAAGGCATTTCGAAGCGTTTAGGGGCGTCGCATAAACGCACGTACCGCTTGATGACGACAAAAGTTGCCAAGGCAGTGTAACCGATCCCCTTCCCCGGGCTCTCTGTGTTCTAATGCAGGCTAGTTTCGCAGCATGAATAAAACGCGCACAGAAGACAAGGAACAAACAAGACATGACTGTTCTGCACTTCCAACTGATTTTATTTGAAAAAGCTCGACGTTTAAATACATTCAGTTATCGTGAGACGAAACCTAATCACAATCATACAAAAAAGCCATTTCATTCTCCAGCAATGACAGTGAAGGCGTGCCGACGCAACTGTCACCAGATTTCCTAATAAAAAAGACTTCGATAATTTCACGCTGAAGCTTATCCTTGGCGTGACCCAGAAACTGCGCCTTCTTAAACATAGGTTTGCATTTGCAAGACTGGCAGTGTACGGCAAGATGGCTGCTGATACCATCCTTTACTAGATTGAAGTGTTCTAGCGCTCTTTCGTTAAAACAACGCCCTGTTTGGCCAATGTACACTTTTTTAAACGTAAGAGGAATGCTATAAACGGCCTTCGTTACACATTTTTTGAACTTTGTGACGGGCTTAATACTCCACGGCGCCTTCTTCTTTCTCGTTATCATTGGGCAAATTTTTGACAATGCATTGCTACTCGGAAGTATTGGAACGCACTCGTTGACACGCATTGTAGCAACAGCCCGTAGGTTGTAGGATGTGGGCGTCTTTTATATCCTCCTTTTTCTTTTTCCGAGAAGTTGGGGAAAGGCGGGGCGCGCTTCCTCGCCATGCACGCGAAGCCATGGTGAAACAAGGATGGCGTGGCTCTCGGGTGGTACGAAGCGAAGTGCAAATATCGGCCTGAGTGATGGCGGTGTTGCTGGAAACATTTATTGCCAAATACAGAGGGGGAAAAACCCCGAACCTGGCACAAGGCAACCCTTAGGGGGCTGCCCTTACAGTGCAAAGGACAGCCGTTGGAGGGCTATTCGCTTCAGGGCGTCGGTAATTATCCGGCGCTAGTCAGCAGCAGCGGAGCTGGCCAGGAGAGTCTCCCAGTATGACTCCGCCGTAGTTGGGGATGGTGGGGGGGGGGGAAGGTAGGACATGTGAGGAGGACATGAAGGAAGTCTCCCGGTTTCCCACAGAGCTTACAAGAAGAATAGAATTGATCGGGGTAGCGGGCATGAAGGAGAATAGGGTAGGGAGCAGTTCGTGTCAAGAGTCGGCGCCAGTGGGAGGCCACGGTTATGGTTAGAAAGGGAGCCGGCGCTGTGCAAACGCGCGGGGTATCTAGGTAGTAGTTAAGAATATCTTTGAACGTAAGCAGACTCTCCTGGGATGGTGGAGGAGGTCCAACTCCGGCCGGAAAGTGAGACCTCGGGCGAGGATTGAATGGACCTCCTCGTTACCCCGGAGGCCTGCATGTGCGGGTGTCCAGATAAGGGTTACGGGGTGGATGGGGCGCAAGAAGCGTAGAAGCCGAGCCGCGGTGCGGGATATCAGGCCTTTGGCGAAATTGGACAGGGTGGATTTTGAGTCGGAGATAATTTTGGTGGCAGAGGTGGAGATCAGAGCGAGTGCAAAGGCCGCTTCCCCTGCAATTTCCGATCAGTATATTGTGACGGATCCTGATGCGATTAGTCGGGCTTGAGAATTGGCGGTGGCGACAACCATGCGGGAGCCCGACGAGTACGCTCCCGCATCCACATAAGCTACATTGGAACTGTTGCCATACAGTTTGTGCAGGGCTTTGGCGCAGGCTGCCCTGCGTTATCCATCGTGCTCGGGTTGCATGTTCTTAGGGTATTGGAAGGATGAGGAGATGGGAACGTAGGTCTGGAGGTAGGGGGGGTTCCCTCGGTAGGATGGCTGATCGTGGTGATGCCTAGCTGACAGAGTAGAGTGCGGCCTGCCGCAGTACACGACACGCGAGTCAGCTGTGCTGTTAGGGTGGCTTCTGCCAGCTCCTAAAACGTGTTGTAGGTACCGAGGTTGAGGAGCCGGGGAGTAGAGGTCCTGGGGGTAGGCGGAGGGCAACCTTCGTGCAGCTCCTGAGAAGCGCGTTGATGCTTTATGGGGAGGTAGGGGAATGAGTACGTTGTGCGGCTCGTGATGTAAGCTTGGGTGAGGGGGAGAGTGTTCCGCTCTCGCAGACGCGCGCGCCGGTTCGCCACTCACCGAATGAGACGGGTGGCTTGCTGGGCTTGGGTCTGGAGAGTTTGGATGGAGTTGCCATGCGCGCCATAAGAGCGAAAGACGAGGCCCAGGATGCGAATCTTGGAGACCAGGGGAATGGGGTGGTTTCCTAGAGTGAGTGAGGTCTGAGGGTTGGCGAGGTCGTGCGGCCTGGGGCGGTAGAAGTGTACGGATTTTGAAGGGGAGCAGGCTAGGCCACGCGCGCGAGCGTATGAGTCGATGATGTTGAGCGCCGACTGTAGGCTGTGTTCCATGTCGGCATCACTGCCTCGATTAGCCCAAATAGTGATGTCGTCAGCATAGAGGCTGAAATGTATGTCGAGTTTTTGGTCGAGTTGGTTGGGGAGTTGGAGAAGGGCTATTTTAAGAGTATATGAGACAATACAGCACCCTGAGGGGTTCCCCGCGCTCCCAGTGAGACACCGGATTGTCGGTGGTCGCCCATTGTAAGTGTGGCTGTTCGCTCGGAGAGGAAATCGCGGACGTAATTGAACATCCGCGGGCCTACGCTTAGGGCGTGGACGCCTTCTAGGATGGCTGCGTGGGTAACGTTATCGAAAGATTTTATTAGGTAGACGCCGAGGATAGCCTTGGTGTCGCCCGCGGAGGAGTCAAGGACCGGTGATCGGCTGGTCGAGAATGTCATTGGGGCAGCCTGTGTAGTCAGGGTGGTCTGCGGAGGGATATGCGGGGAAGCAGATATCACAAAGCTCCTCGAGGAGTTCCTGCGAGGAGGCTTCGGATGTGTGTATGAGCTTTATGAGTTTGTCTTTCTGGTGTGCCTTGGAATGAGTCGAATAAATGAGATGGCGGAATAGGTTGCTGGTCTGGGGTAGGCTCATGTTTCCATCCAGCTTGTTACAGAGAGAATCCCAATTGTGGCGAGACAAAGTTGTAGCCGGGAGAAGTGGTTTGCCGGATTTGGGAATAAAGACTGCTTTGGCGTCTTTCCACTGAGGTGGGAGGGCGCCGCGCAGCTAGCATGCGTTGAAGTAGTCGGTTGGGGCTTTGACGGAGGGGGAATCGAGGTTGGGGAGTGCTTGTGCACTCCGTCGGGGCCAGGAGCTGAGGATGCGTTGAGGCGCTGAAGTTCTGCCCTCACTTCCGGCCCGGTGGTCTGTTGGTCGAGAAGGTCGTTGGGGGAGTCTGTGTTGTCAGGGTGGTCTGCAGAGGGATATGCGGGGAAGCAGATATCACGAAGCTCCTCGAGGAGTTCCTGCGGGGAGGTCTCGGATGTGTGTATCAGGTTTATGAAGTTCTGTTTCTGGTGTGCCTTGGACTGAGTTGAATAAATGAGATGGCGGAATATGTTCCAGGTCTGGACACTCATGTTGCCGTCCAGCTTGTTACAAAGAGATTCCCAATTTTGGCGAGACAGAGTTGCATCATGCGTCTCAAACTTCTTGTTGAGCCGGGCCAGCCGGCGTCTGGGTGTTCTATTCCAGCGCTGACGCCGCCACCTCCGTTAGAGACCCGCCTTAGCCTCCCATAGGAGCAGGAGATAGGAATCCATCGCGTCTGCAGGGCAGTCCTCGGGGAGTTGATGAGTCACGGCGCGGACGTCACACTGGAGTTGGTCGCAACAAGTAGCTATGTCTGAGATGGTGTAGAGTGCGGGCTGCTCGGCAGGTGCAGAACGAGTCGCACTTCGCCATGGTAGCATCACGAGAGGGACTACATGTTGGGCCTACCTGTAGGAGAATCTCGATAATGCAGTGATCACTACCCAAATTCTCCTGGGTGTTACACACGCAGCGTGAGGGAGGCGATGGGTGAAGGTTATTTCACGAGTAGTGTCTGCGCAGACGCTGTTCCTTGTGCGAGTAGGGGTGGTGGGGTCTGTGAGAAGAGTGAAGCCGGCCTGTTGAGCTGCGAGCCATGCCCTGCGCCCCTTGTGGGTGTCGGCTGTATAGCCCCAGGCCCCGTGCAGGGCGTTCAAATCCCCTACAATTAGAAGTGGGCATTTGTGTGCTGCTCGCTTGGCAAGCGTGAGTAGCCGGCCGAAGTCGTGCCGCAGTCACTTTCGGTGGTTGTATATGTTGAGGATGAAGAGACTAGTATCCCGAGTGCGCCGCGGCACGAGTTCGATGAGGAGATGATCGTATAAGGAGTGGGAGATAGTAGTGAGCGCACGGCGTACAAGAAATGCAACCCGAAGGGGTGTAGGAGAAAAGGGAACGATGGGCACCTAGCTGTGTAGGGTGAGGGGATTGGAGGGCTCTTGCAGCGCGAGCACGTCGGGGCCGTCTGCCTGAGCTAGAAACTGGTGAGGCAGCCCCCGCTTGGAAGCAGTGCCTCAACAGTTCCACTGCCAGATGGTGAGGCTAGTGCGTGGTCTCGCCATCATTGAAGCTGTCGTTTGCTGTGGAGGAGTTGGAGACGGTGTGGAGCCGGGCTTTCTTTTTAGGCCGCACGGCAGCACAAGCTGTCGCGTGGCGAGCCTCTTGCTCCTTAAATCGCTCGTCAATTTGGCGAGCAAATTCGGCTAGACAGGTAGTGAGGTTGGCGATTTGATTTGTGAAGGCCTGGATGGCCGTCTGCATCGCGGCCTGTATTCTCGCCTCCGTGAGTTG
This sequence comes from Amblyomma americanum, assembly GCA_030143305.2. Classification (NCBI taxonomy): domain Eukaryota; kingdom Metazoa; phylum Arthropoda; class Arachnida; order Ixodida; family Ixodidae; genus Amblyomma; species Amblyomma americanum. Next base: position 157,071 of record JARKHS020013043.1, on the reverse strand, counting down.
TTTGAAATTGGGAGGAAGGGCTGACGTTTCCTCGGTCGGGGTTGGTGTGGTCAGGGAGGTAGTGGGTGTTGCGGCCCGCTTCTTGGCTGGCGGTTCGCGAGTAGAGAGAGGTGGCGGTGGAAGAGTCAGGGTAGGAGCGGCCGGGGCCGATGGTGCCGGGGTAGGGGCAGGGGTTTGGGCTTGTTGGTGGGCATGTAGCTGTGCCTGGAGGCGGAGTTTGGTTGTTTTGAGGAGGGCGAGCTGCGCGCGGAACGCAGCAGCTATTCATAGAGGGGGCTGGCGGAGTCTTGGGACACTACGCCTGCCCAGCTCACCTCATTGGAGCAGCGGCCGGGTGCCTGGGCAGGTGGTCTCGGTGGGACTGGCGGTGGTGGTGGCCTGGTTCCAGTCCAGGAGCGGGACCGGGCCATGGACTTGTGAGGGGTGGACGGCTGTTTTGGTGCGGCAGGCTGCAGCACAGGAAAAGGGCTTCGATGTGAGCTGCTGGGCCTGGGGTTTGCGGGTCCTGGAGCGGCAGCGGTGTTGGGGTCGAGCCTGACTGGTGGGAGTCTGGCTGGCGAATGGCTCGGCGGCTCGCTTGGCATCCCAGTACCTCTTTTTGACAAGATATGGGGCGCGAAAGCCGCTTTGCACGTTCTGTCCGCTGTCCGGTGTGCTTTACCGCAGACCTTGCATTTCGGCGTGCAGGCTTCGTCCTCAGGAGGCTCGACTTGGTTGCAGCCGGGACAGCGGCGTTGCTTGGGGGCCGGGAACACATCGGCACGGTGGCCGAGTGCGCGGCACTTTCGGCAGTAAGCAGGGCAGCAATGTGGGCTAGTTGGTTGTACAGTTGGTGTGAATAACGCGCTACACACTAACAAAACGACAACTGGAACTGGTGAGGAGGTGCATCTAATCAAGAAACGAAGAAGCGTGCGACAGAGCCGTTGGCAACGAATTGATTGTTTCAGCATCTTCATGAAATGTATTTATGTACCCTCGTACTAGAATAAATCTCAGTTGTTAGTGCGCGCTTGACCTGTGTCCCCCGTTTCAGTTGTCGTTTTGTTAGTGTGTAGCGCGTTATTCACCCCAAAAGTTACGGCAGTGCTCGATCTTTTTGAAGAGGTAGCACCTATATAGTACAGATGAGTATTGGATGTGCTTGGGCACCCAGTCTTGTTCGAAGAGGACGATGACAGACTCTGTCGAGCACATGCGTCTAAAGTCGAGGATGGGAGGGTTCCGCTCGTGAATGAGACGTCCTTGATGTCTTCGTGTGAGTGGTCGAGAGGCACCCCGTGGACCACGCCGTGGGCGCAGTCCTCCGGTGCCGCTTGGTAGGAGTATATGTCGTAGGTGGTGCCTTTGATAAGTATGGACTTGATGTCAAGGTAGCGGAGTGTGCGCTGCGGGTCGGGAGTGTTGATGAGGATGAGATGTTGGAGGTTGTTGATGATGACTGTGCCGGGCTTGGCCCCTTGTGGTCCGAGGCGGGCTGCTTGCAGAATGGCATCGCGAAGCACAACGCCGTTCACGGTCGGAAGGTTGAGGCCCCCACGGGGACGGAGGATGATCTTATGGTCGTTGATCGGGAGCTTGGTGTGGCGTGCGGAAAACAGGGCGGCCGGGGCCGGCGCCCGGCCGGGGCTTGAGGCAGATTCGGAGAAACGGTGGGAGGGGATTTGCGATTGGAGCTTCGCTTGCCGTGCGCTGATTGCCAGCAGTTAGTAGAGGTAAGTTCCGAGGGAGATATGACTTCTCCCTCTACTACAATGGGTTCCATGCCGCCGTCGAGGCGCCAACGCGCCGGCTGTACGAGCGTGAATCTGCGTCTCGAGCAGCGTTCGGTATCGGCCGCTGCTGCGCCGCGAGGCATAGTCTCAGCGCAGCGGGGAGATGAAAAGATATGGACTTGCCTCTTAATGTGGTGGTCCAGATCGGGAAACGTTGGTATCGGCAGGTTCCTGACCAGAAGCGAAGGCTGATGACACTAGTTTAAGACGGATGGGATGAGTAAATTTGGTCGTAAAGGCAAAGTTTGCGGAGCGCATGTGAAGTGCCTCCGCCCACCCGGCCTCCGAACGCCGTTTTTCTCGGTCTGAGTGGACTGATCTGTGGTAGACGGAGAACTGAAGGAAGCCATGCTTTCGGGTTACCAGAACATCAAACATCGGAAGGTTGCTTCCTTTTTGCACCTCTAGAATGAATTGCATATCCCCTTCTAGCAAGTTTAAATCAGATCGGAAATTATGGATTTGGGATCTCTTGATGACGGCGAAGCTGTGGTCGACGTACCTCAGGAAGATACTTGGCTGTGGCTTGGATGAGCTGAGGGTCTTTTTCCTAAGTAGACGCGTAAGGTTTCTTAGATTTGGCTGCACTTTCTGCACCAGTTCAAGGAGGGCAGCACTTTCGCATTTGTTTTGCCAGTGCACCGCTCGCCCGCTGCATTTCCGTCTTCGTTTTGCAAAAGTGCTAGTCAAGTGCAGCACGAATTCTTGGCTGGCTGGCACTCTCCCACGTGGAAGTGCAGCTGTAGTGCGGCAATATGGCGGCTCCCATGTGTAGGTTGGAGAAGCAAAGAACATAAGACAGTAGCTTCTAAATGAAACGAGAACAGTTCTTTCTTGAAAGGAGGAGGTGAGGAACTATTCACGGTGTCATAATTGTAATCTAAGCGGTCGAGTCGTATGGTCAGCTTTTCAGGGCACACTCGTAAATCTTTTGCGTGTATGCAACCAGCGACTTTTTTTTCTGTGAAACGACTATTTCTTGGGGCTGGTTCATGGTGACACTTCATTGCGCCTTGTTGCTTGGAAATTCTTCACGTGGCTCGGCATTTCGGCTCCCGTTGATGTTGGCGGCACGCAGCTGGCTGTAATTTGGTAGCGACGCTAAGAATAAGAAGCCACCAAGACTGCATTCGGCCATTGATTTTGATGCAGCCATTGCCAAGCTGCACATTAACTGCTCTTTAACGTTGGGGGCACGCTACTCCACTGAAATAATTTAACGACCTTCGGGAAAACTGGTTTTCTGGGCTGTGGGGAGAGCGTAGGAGATCTAAATCCTCAACTGTTTCTTCTACTACGAGCACAGCCCAGTGCCCAATATGACGGCGCCCATGGGCAGAGAGAAAAGCATTGCACGATCTGGATGCCTTTCTCTCTTCCTGCTCTTTTTCCGAGAAGTTGGGGAAAGTTGGTACTTGCTCCATCTTCAGGCATGTGCCCTCGTCCAGGGCCGGTCTTGAGGGGTGCGCGGGGACGCTCCCCTCGAGACCGCCCGTGCCTTGTCAAAGCCATGCTGACACCGGGTTGGCTTTGAAGGTAACTATTTATTCTCTCCTCCTAGATCTTTCTTCCCTCTCCTTCCGCTTTCTTTGGTCTTCAGAGGTCTCTCTCTGCCCACCCGCTTAGACTGCCAGTATTGTCTGCAGTTCTGCGTGGACGGTCGGCCGGTGGCCAGTGCCACCCGTATTGCCGCGAACGCACCGTGGTAGATTACGGCATACCAGCATCGCTCACACGTCGATCTTGGAAGACGACTTTTGCACAGCACCTCATACTCATTCCTGCCTGACAGAACTTCACGGTAAGCGAAAACGACTTCCTATTTAAGCGCTCTTTGTTGCGCAGAGCGGTTAATTGGTATTCTTGCTGCATCCAGGGTGCCTCACGGAAAAACGATGTTTGTGTAGCGTACAAACAAAAAATTTTCGACTTCGGCCACGTTTTTCGCCAATTTGTTGTCTAGCGCGCAGCATCGGCAGCGCGCTGCGGCTGGAGGGGAATCTCTTTAGACAGATCTTTAGACAACAAAACTGCGGCCGCTTTGACGTTGACGCAAAAGGCGCGGTATAAAACAATCTTCTCGCATTGAAAGGCTCGTTCAACTTGGCTGCATTCTCCATCAGTTCAAGGAGTGCAGCCTTTTTCTATTACTTTTGCGACCGCTGCGCACTCCCGCTGCACTTTCGTCTTCCTTTCGCAAAACGTAGTGCAACACGAGTTCGGCACCTGGCGGCAGTGGAACTTGCACCGGACAATCCGGATTGCTATATTGCCTGGACACAGGCACCATATCATCTTTCAGTTCTTGATTTCATCAATCAGCCCACCTTTTTTCATTCATTTAAGTGTCTTACTCATCTCTCACTTCATAGTTTTTATGCTCTGAGGCAACAAACATCGGTTCAAAAAAGAAAAACACGAGTTCTTGGCTGGCTTGCACTCTCCGAAGGGCAAGATTAGTTCTAGTGCAGCAATATGGTGGCGCACCTGTGTAGGTTAGGGAAATTGAAGATATGACTGTAGTCTCCTAGTAAATTCATGACTGTTCATTCTTGAAAGAGAGAGGTCAGTGACTAAGGCGTCACGATTGTAAGCCTAAGCAGTCAAGTCGAGCCGCATGGGAAGCTTTTCAGCGCATGTTCGTAAAACGTATGTGCATATACATGTAACTATTTTTTTTTGCTTTCAAACGGTGATTTCCTCGCTCTGGTACATGGCTACACTTCAATGAGATTTGTTGCTTGAAAATGTTTCACGTGGTTCGGGATTTGGGAGCCCGTTGATTTCTACGGCACGCAGTTAGCTGTTATTTGGTAGCGATGCCAAGGGTAGCCGACAACCCGGGCCTCCACTCGGCCATTCGTTTTGGAAGCAGCCAGTGCCAAGCTGCACTTGAATTGATGCTGCGGCACTTCACGGAACTAGTGCAGCCAAATCGAAGAGAAAAGAAGTCGTGACGATACTTCGGTGCGCTCGAAGCCCCTTGCCTACCCGTGCAGCGTTCTTGAACAAACCTTTTCTGGACATCTTAAGCTTCTGTTATGGAAATATTGAACGCAATATCCATTCTTTCGATGGGTAGCAAAACCGTTATTTTAAGGTTTTTCCATTGCTGGCATCGACGCGTTCAGACTTCCTTTGCAAACCAATGGCGAAGGTTTTTTACTTTAGTGAGAACGTTAAAGCAAACAAATGCAGACCTGCTGAAGACAGATGTGTGGATATATTCATTGTTGCAGCGAAATCTTAAAGAATCGTTGAGCATGCCTATTGCTTCGTTCGGCTTCATGATTTTCTACCGTAGCCAAAGTTGTGTTGTCACAACAGACTTGATTATTTAAGACTACCCGACAGGTTATGGGGCTTCAGTATAAGAGTTGATGGTAAAATACTATGCTGTGTTGTCCGGTGCGTATTGTTATTTGTTGCCTTCTGCAGGGGTGTCTTCTAGAGATAGCGCCATTTAATAATAGAGTAATAAGCTATAGATTGTAGTTCTAATGTATTTTGTTTTTAGTTCGTTCTTTCTTGTGTGCGTGCGCACCAGAGAAGAGGGTGCGTTCGTCCTACGCCTCGCCGAAAACCGAATGCAACCTAATACTTACGATGGGTTGCTCGCGGGGACATTTTTCCACTGAGCCCGAGAGGAGGTGTATAATCCTTCCTATAAGCGTGTTGTCCTCGTCACCAACGTCTTCAATACTATATTCAGCCGTGGATTGACACTTGCACTTGAGGGCTCTACCCTGATGGCGGCATCTAAGATAATATTCGCCTCTTCCTAGCCATAACCCAGGCAGCACAACAGCATTGGGCGAACACTGGGCTATCATTGGCAAAAATTGCCATGAACGGCGGTCCTACATTGGCATTTAGGCAACGCGCTGCCACTTTGACACATTAACCCCACTTTCAGGCTCGTTTTCGGCCAATGTTCAGCCGATCGAGGGGCCAACGCAGGCCTCGCGTTCGTTCCGCGACATGGGCCAGTAAAGGCCTCGGATTGGTTTTCCAGCTTTCGAATACTGGCATCCAGCTATCGAACATTGGTATCTAGCTTTCAAACATTAATAGCCAGCTTCAGACACTGGTATCCTGCTTTCGAAAATGGGCGCATGCAACATGACCCACTGCCCAATGACTGGAAATGTGGATGTTCCATTCAACCTAGCAAATATTCATAAATGAGGGTGCCTAAGAATTCAGGAAAAGGACCGGTTTATTGCATCGAGTTACAAGGATCACGTTCTAGCGCACGCACACTGGCTTGCGCTGCTACCAGTCGTCCTGGGAATTAAAGAAAAGGAGGACCCAAGGGCATGTGGCAGAGGCTGTGGGAAAATAATTTATTTTCACGTTTCCTGCGTGCCGATGATTCAGGTTGGACAACACAGCTCGGCAAGCTGCTTTAGCACCGCTAAGACATCCATAAAGTGCTTGACGAAGCTGTCCTCCTGTGAACTGGTCAGTCATATCTGAAGTAATCGTTGCACTTCGCTTGCAAGAGGACTCTTCCACTGCGCTCATATTCCTCGTCCAGCTCTTGCACGATGACCTCACAATGCGTCGATCTTGCAAAGAGAGGCATGATGTCACGAAGAACCTAAATATGGCCGTCACAGGACAAAAACTGAAATGACTAAATAACACTGAATTTTTGAGGAACACTTGGCGTGAAAACACGCGACACACATTTTACAGGATAATTTGTAATAACTAGCACCGAATCTTTTGTACAAAGTGAAATTTAATTTGACTTGTACTAATTTGGTGATTTTTAGTTTATTGCGCCGTTTTGCAAATCCAGTAAGATATTCATTGGAAATAAAACAAATTAATGTGATATTGAAAGGAAGGTAATGTATTATTTTGTTTAAATATCATAACTTCGTATCTCTAAATTGAGAGCGCATTTTCTTTCGGGCGAAGATGCACAGCGCAGTGACAGGACAGGGAGACAAAAGCTCGTCTCCTTCAATTCCCAGCTTTGGCTGCATTGCCAGAGAAAACTGGCCTCGAGGACAGGATCGGCCATGTTTTCTCGGTGGACGCTGTGCGACTCATCTGCGCGCTGATTCACGTAGAATCGATAGCAACTGTTGGGTTAACGATAAAAGGTGTCTATTCCAAGCACTAAGCGACAGCAGGCATTCAAAGGTCTGCGTATCTTAACTGGGATGCATCATTTTTGTGTCATCGCCGTTCGCTCCTTATATGCTAATCTGAAAACATTTACTCTTACAATGCGCGTTCTTCATCAGCTCCTGGAGATTTAAAATTCACAGCTGGCCGTCGTCAGGCTGTTTATTCTTGGCGCGATAAGATATTTAGCACCAACAAGACGACAAGGTTACACGATTGTGTCGCCTGATGAGGAGGCTGGGAGCATTGGCTTTCGATGACGATGATGAGAATGAAAATGAAAATTGGTTTTTAAGGAAAGGAAATGGCGCAGTATCTGTCTCACATATCGGCGGACAGCTGACCGTGCCGTAAGAAAAAGGATAAAGGAGCAGGTGAAAGGAGAAAGATGTGCGTAGTGGAGGGCTCCGGGTGATGATGATGAAGATTAGATTTTATATTTTTTCTGGCGCAAGGGCATCTCTGGCCAAATAGCGCCATGACACAACGTAGTTTCCATTCCACAAAGTGGGGTCAGAAACCAATTTCACAAGTATTTCACCCTAAAGAAGCCCGGCGCCGGGCAGGGGAAAGCTTGTATCCATGGTATCACCGGTGGGTGTCCAGCGGCACAGGGGATCGAATCCCGCACCTCCCGCATGCGGCGTTGGCTCTCGAGAGGCAGCAACTAACTCGTCCACCATCCGGCGCCTGCCTACCCCCGACCTTGGAAATATAGAGGCTGGATTATTAAGCGCGAAGAGCAGGGGATTAGTTGGCTTGTTCAGCGAAAGCCCACCCTCATCAGAAAGTCATGGCACAAACGCGGCCAGCAGATGACGTCATCCCCCCTCCATTATAAACAGGCCGTCACAAGGCAGGGGTAGATCAAGGAAGACGAGGCGACTTCCGCGGTCACTGGAATCAAGTTTTGAGGCCATCCCCGCCCCCCCCCCTCTTTATTCCCTGTGGTGCTATACAACACCCTCTCAGCTGAATAACAAGAGAGGCAGATTGCCAATAAGATGGGAGCGGACCCCCTTCCAGTTAATATCGTCGGCCGATTTTGATGACCCTGCTAGCCTGACAATGCACGGAGCGGCACCCCAATGGATAGGGGGTCTATCCCCAACCGCAGAGGGAAGGTATGATCCCCTTAAATCTGCCACTCTCTGCATTGTCACACTAGCAGGGTCATGAGAATCGACTGAAGCCATTGGCTGGAAAGGGGTACTTTGACGGCGAAAATCGGCTGCGTTCTGAAGTTGTATTCGACTACAGTAACAGGAGGTTTGTTTAATTGTTTATGAGGGTGTAACGTCCCAAAGTGACTCAGGCTATGACGGACGCCGTAGTGATGAGCTCCGGATATTTCGACCACCTGGGGTTCGTTGACGCGCACTGACGCCGCACAGTACATGGGCCTCTAGAATTTCACCTCCATCGAAATTCGATCGCAACGGCCGGGATCAAAACCGCATCTTTCGGATCAACGCCATAACCAGCCGGTGTTGCTGTTGTTCTTGTTGTTACCAAAGGAGCGATAGCACGTACTCACGGAGGGAGGGTGTAGCACACTCTCGCGCTGTGCATTGCACATCGTCGTCTTCATCAGCTTCCATCGGCAGCGCGAACAGATCTATCAGAGCTTACCCTTGTCTGATATCGTCGCTAGACGTGCCAACAACCTAGCAAAGCAAAACCATGCGGCAGTCGAGCTAAACACATGCTTTTGCATATCTACTCGGTTTAACTATGTATTAAGCCTAACCACTTTTTTCGTTTTTATTACTAAAAAAGACAGTATCATCAGCGTCCGAAGCTTGCCAGAGGGCTCCTCAACCTCAACTAACGTCTCCTTCTTCTGAAAGTTGTTTTTCGATAACTTCAATTTGTTTAGTAAATGTCTTCTCGAGAAAATGTCGCTGTGCAACACTTCTTTTCTGAATGGTCACCTTTCAGTTTTCTTACAAAGGATTAGGGTGTCTGTGCAACTCCTCTATGCATACTTACGTATGTTCCCGCAGCGTCCTGACTAGGCAGTAAATGTTTGCTTCAATACACAGCAAGAGCCTTTCATGCTTCTTCCGCAAATAATGCAGGAGTTTTAGGTTTTCGTATTCTGGCCCTCTCGCCAGGCATCCCGTGCCCGTTCAACATTCATTAATGCTTCTCATTATCTCCAGGACCATGATATAATCGCAGCAGGTTGCCTCATTTTATCTTTCTACTTAACTCAGCTGTCTCTAGTTACGTTTTTTTAGGTTCTCAAAGAAAAAGGACTGCCTACTTGCTTAGCGACTGAGTGTTAATACCCAAATTTCTTCTTTCTAAGTTTCAAAGAACCAAAGCCCTCATTTTTTAAGCCTATAAATTTTAATTTTATAGTTAGTTGTGCTGCCCAAGTATTCCTCGGCGTTTTAATGGGTACCAAAGCAAAAACTGAATCGATACCAGCATTTTCAGTTTTTCACCATTATGTCGGAGCAGATATTCAGCTACTCTGCCGCGGTGGCTCAATGGCTAGGGCACTCGGCTACGGATTCGGAGTTCCCGTGGTCTAACCCGACCACGGCGGCATCGTTTCGATGGAGGCGAAATGCATAATCGCCCGTGTGCTGTGCGATGTGAGTGCACGTTAAAGATCGCCAGGTGGTCGAAATTATTCCGGAGCCCTCCGCTATGACACCTCATTTTTCCTTCTTACAGTCCCCCTTTTATCCCTCCTCATACGGCGCGGTTCAGGTGTCCAGTGATACGTAAGACAGATACTGTGCCATTTCCTTTCCCCAAAAACCAATTTTCATCTTCTTTAGCATCCCGCTTATTGGTGCCTTACTATAGGCAGTATCAAAGTTCTGCTTTTTTTAAGGCGTAAGCGTTTCTTGGCTCACGAGTGGCGTGGACGGAAATTTTAGACTGAAGTTGTCCGGAAATGTGTCCGCACGGACTGTCAATCATAAATTGTACGCTAATTAAAATAAAATGTAAAAGTTGATGATGCAACAGTTTATACGCAGCATATATGTAATGATGGTATAGTGATAGTAAATGGATAGCAAAAACAGTGATAGAATTGACAGCTACTGAGAGTGACAGTGCTAGAGATAGGCAATGATAGTGGTAGTAATTGCCGAATGTGACAGGTAGTGCTGGAGATAGATTAGTGATGGTAGTCATAATGATAGCTACTGGTAGTGGTGGTTACTGCTAGACACAGTGATGATGATGATAGTGATGGGGAAAATGATAAAAAGCTTTATGGTGTATGAGGGTTTAACGTCCAAAAGCAACTCAGGCTATGAAGGACGCCGTAAAGCAGGGCTCCGGAAATTGCGACCTCCTGGGATTCTTTAACGTGCGCGGACATCGCACAGTGCGCGCCTCTAGAATTTCGCCTCAATCGAAATTCGACCGCCGCGGCCGGGATCGAACCCCATATTTATGGTCAGCAGCCGAGCGCCATAACCACTGAGCCACCGCAGCGGACCATGGAAAAAAGGAGAAATAAAAATAAAAAAATCAAGAAACGTACAAAAATGAGAATACATGAAAATTAGAAGTAAATAAAAATTAAACAATGAAAAATTTCATACAGCGGAGGGTGGAAGAGAGGAAAAGAAAGGCTTTCGCATGGCCGATGTTAAGCATAATTTAGTGCATTTGTGTAGTTTTGTAGGGTAACAATAGGTCTCCGGCACGCCTTTATAAAAGACACTCCTGACAGCATTTATTCCACTCCTCAAATACAACTCTTTCATCTTGTATGATATTTAATCTAGACCTAAATCTTGAAATCAGTGTACACTTCACTTCGCCGAACACTCATGCATTATCCATAAAGTTAACCGCCTGTTTACAAGAGGTATTCAGAGGCTTAGATTGAGAAGAGTTGGGTGAAGAGTTATTGAAGAATACTTTAGCACTCTACGATTCGCTGATGATATCGCTTTGCTGAGTCAGTCAGGGGATGAATTACAAAGCACGATCAGTGACTTGGACAGGCAGAGCAGATCAGTGCGTCTAAACAATGATACGCCAAAAACCAATGTAATGCTCAACAGTCTCGCAAGAAAACACAGTTTGCAGTTGGTAGCGAGGCTCTGGAAGCGGTTATGGAAACCGTCTACTTAGCGCACGTAGTGTCCGCAGATCGTAATCACGAGAGAAAAATGACTAGAAGAATAAGAATGGGGTGGAGCGCATTTGCCCCTCTCTCAGATCGTGAATACCAAAGAAGAGAGAATTATATATCGGCTGTGTCTCACCGGTACTCGCCTATGGAGCAGAGACGTGGAAGCTAACGGAAAGGGTTCAGTTTAAATTTAGGGCAACAGAGCGAGCTATGGAAATTAAAATAATATGGGTCAGGTTAAGGGACAGGAAGAGGGCAGAGGGGGTAAGAGAAGAAACGCAGGTTAATGACAACCTATTCGAAATTAAGAGAAAGAAATGCGCTTGAACATGGCTTGTAATGCGAAGGCAGGAAAACAGGTGGTCGTTAACTGTAACGGACTGGATACCAAGAGAAGGCAGGCGTAGCAAGGAGCGGCGGAAAGTAAGATGGGTAGATGAGATGAAGTTTTTGGGGTAAGCTCGGCGCAGCTGGCACATGATTGGGCTAATGGGAGATGCGTCGAACAGACCTTTGTTCTACAGTGAACGCAGTCAGGTTCAAGATCATGATTACACACTCTGCACGACACCGAGAAACTCATTTGTTGTTGGTTTCTTTTATGGCTTCTTCTGTTTTCTTTTCCTTTCTTTACATAAGAACGCATCCTTGTGACAGCTTTTTAAAGATACTTAAGCACCATCCGCAGTTTTCTCTTCTTGTCTCTTCTCGGGACGGATAACTGTTTTCCACGTGACATGATCGGTTTCATTCTCATACTGCATTCATAGATTTTACTGCAGAAGGTAGGGGCAGGAGGCGCTAAACGGATAAATAAAACGCTTAGCTTGTCTCGTATTCACGATTATCATGACAGAATGTTTACCAAGCAACCCTACAGTCCAGGAAGGCCGCTGTCGGTCACGCCCGTTTGAATAATCAGCTGAATGCAGGAGATCGCGGCCATGAAACCGCGTTGCTGTAAAGAATGCATTATGTATGTTTTACATTCAAGATGCTGCACGCTCCTCATGTCAACAGCCTGAGCAAGGGCAGTAGGAAACGCCGTGCGTAAGTTGCACTACGCCAAAGCCCTTGTATTCATCCTGCGATGCTTTTCTTGCAGGGCAGTTCACGCCGAGCCGCTGCTGCCACTATGCCCAAGATGCAAGCGTTGATTTCAAAGGTGACCAGGCGGAAACTGCGGAGCCCAAAACGGTTGCAGTGGAGCTGCGGGTTCCCGAGGTGGTTGATGTTCCCGAACGCAAACAAGTACCCAAAGGCGAGCAGGTGCCCGCCGGTGTCGAGGTGCCAGCCGATGTCGATGTGCCGGTCGATGTCGAGATGTCCGGTGACAATAAGAACACCGCAGGCCTTTAGCTGCCCGAAAACATGGAGGTGCCCGAAGTCGTTGAGGCAGCCGATGTACCGACACTGCCGCTGGAAGAGTTGTCCAGAGCCCAGAGCCGGCATCCCAGTCTAAGAGTCGACCTCCGTCGACCATGCACAAGCCGGGAAGGCCATGAGTGCCACGTCGTAACCAGCTTGCAAGTTTGGAACAGCTACTTGTGGGTCATCGGGCCTAAACTAGAAGAGGATGCCGCCTGGCAGCTCACCCTCGTTCCGGCGACTAGCGACCTACGCAATAACGAATTGATCGTAATGAAACAGAGGCACCAGGCCGCGACGCTCTTTCAACATCTGCTGACTAAACAGCGATGCATTGCGGCAATCACCATCAACGACGACATCTTCGCCGGCCATGAAGCAACCATGTGCCTCGCAATTCGCGACGCGCTGGGGCTGAAGAGGCTCCGTTGAAGTTCAGGTCACCGACAGTCTTTTTCTATGGTGCCCACGCAGCGGATATGATTTCCTTGACGCGATTGGCATCCCTCGACCTGTCCGTGGACTTGCACGGGCACCTGCTTGGCGATCTTGAGCCTCTGCTCATGAAACCAGCTTCCTTGAAGAGTCCCATAGCTTTAAACGTCCGTGTGCGCCATTCGGCCACCAGTACCTTCTTGGTAGGTCTGTTCCAAACAGGAGCATCACACACCTGTCACTCTCCTAAAATACTCTAAACGGCGGCTATATATCCTACGGCCTAATCAACCCGCATACCGCTCTTCGCACGCACCTGAAGATAAGTACGTCCCGGAGATCAGTGCATATATCAGACCGTAATTTTGGTCCAGAAGTGGACGTCTGGATTATATGCGACGCTCTAAGCACTAACGAGGTGCTCCTTAGGCTTAAGCTGGAGCTCCGCACGCTCAAGTTGGAGTACGCCAAAACAGTAAAGTTGCTTCTGTATAGCAATAAGACACTCAGGCACTTCCGTTTCACCTCCCTCTCCAGACACCATGACGGCGAATTCCACAACGACAATGAAGGTGAAGGCTTCCCTTGGCAGAAGTGCCCAAGGTGCCGCGTTATCCACCTTGATGACGACGACCATGTAAAGCCCTGGATCTCTGCTCTGCTCGAGAACGACACGTCTATCACGGAACTGACATTCTAAATGTGGGGCTTTAGCATCTTGGAGTGCGCGAAGTTTTGTCGAGTGATGACAGCGAACAAATTGCTGAGTAAGATCATCCTTGAAGACCTTGGTCGCCACACATGGGAGATTTGTGGAACACTATCTGAATATGGCCTACAAGACAGAGAGCTTGACAAGAGCCGCTGCGTGGTGTACTGCCCAGACAGAGACACCCGTCCGATCAGCTGTCTCTCATTAGCTGCGTTCCCTTCAGCCGGCTCCAGACTGCTGTGGAGAGAGTGACCATATCTCGTAACCTCGACCACATCACGCTAGGAGTGTACTCGATATAATGTGTTACCGGTGAAATAGAGCCAGCCTCAGCATCGATTGTTAAGGTTATCCAGAGGCTAACTAGCATCAAACACCTCGTGTGGTATGTGGAATCGGAGTGGTGTGACCGGTGCTGAAATTTGCGGTTACCCGCTATATGCGAAGCCATGTGCCAAAGTATGAGCATCAGGAGCATGGCCGCCATCTTCTGGAGGCAGTCTCTATGTGACATGACACCGCTGGCCAGCTTTCTGCACCAGAGCAGAGCCCTGCGCAGTTCGACATTATGCGCTCCTGGCCACGATTCTTTGGCCGCGTTCTTCACGGATCTCTCAAAGTCGGAGCTTGCGAATAACTACGCGCTGCAGGAGCTGAGCTGCTCCTATTTTGGTGATAAGTGGATGGCAGAGCGCCTGGCTATCCAAAGACATCCTGCGCAGGAACCGAGCCTTGTCAAAGCGCGCTGCTGGCTTCGTCGTTGGCACCCGTGTGAACTACACTACGGAGGCCTTTGTGAAGGTCGCCAACTCTCCAACCTTGGTAGAGCAGCTTCATGCGACGGCGTTCGTCGAGGAAGCTCAAGCACAGGATCTGATTGCTCGGTGTGTGCTCCGACTGGCACACTTCACAAAGTTCATGCGCCTCACCGGCGTAGTGCGTGATGGCATAGAGCGCAGCGCCAGAGATGACGGGAAGACGCAACTGGGTGACTTGCCCAATCTTTGTCTACGTCACATACGGCATTTCCTGCGCTTCAGTGAAGTGCCTGATTCAACAGACTAGAATGATCTCGATATTGTACTGAATTTTATCCTTGTGCTCCTGTAAAAATCTGTGCTGCGTCTTTGCATAGTCTAAGATACCATAATCACTTAGTTTTGCCGTGTGCTTTCATTTTTAGTGCTTAAGAGCGAAAGCTGTTTCAGTTGGTTTAGCCGTGTGTTCTGCCATAGAATCACAGCGTCTGCCACAGTAGTTAATTACATAGCGAATTCAATGCATATTGCTTAGTTAAGTGATTTAATTTTTATAATTTATATGCAATTCTTTGGCCCTGTTTGGTAGGTAAAGCTATGTGTACTAGGTGTGTTTTGCCGGTACGCTTAGGTGTACAAATTTTTTCTGCCCTTTTGAGGGGCTATGTACTCGAAACAAACCGGTGACATGCCTGCTGTTATAATCATTTTGTGGTACCAATAAAGTGTTGCCTATATACACCTCAAACACTCGGTGTTTTTACCATAATTTGATGACTCCCCACGCACATAACAGCAGGTAGCTGTTCTGGACAATGTGTTTGAGCACAGATTAGAGGTATCTTGGGCGTTTTTGATATTTTCTAACCCGCGGCTTCAGGTGTATCCGGAGAGGTTACAACCGACTGTCCATGCAGCTTTCAAGCATGCGCTTTCGATCCCCAGGCTTGATCGGCATGCCAAACACATACACGTGGACACATGCTTATCGACGAATCTGCCTGCCGTGTGCCTCATCCACTTAAGCTTTTGCAAACTAATGCTTTACACTGAGTTAATAAGGGCACAATATCTGACCAGAAATTGCTTTGTAAACTTATCCTAAAATAAATTTCCAGGCTGGGAAATTTTTTATAGTGATTGCATCAGCGCATTAAGGACCCGGGTGAAAAAGTGCAAGAGCCAACGCGTAAGCCTGTCGCTTATGTTTGGAAGGAAGTTCTTGTGAGATCGCTACTAGTTTGTCCTTGCTCATTCTTTTCTGCGTTGACAACAATAGATTAACGCCCTTCACGGTAACCGAAAGTGGCCGTTTGACAGCTGTATGTAAGTAGCAACTTCAGAAAAAGCCCAGTTTCTTTTAACTCCAGCTTCAGTGCACATGCTGTAGTGCGCGTATGTTTTTCTTTTTTTTTTCTGACTCCTAAGACGTACCACCTCTATATATGTTATAGTGTACATCGAACATTCCTATATAGTACCTCTACCCCTATCCATTCTTCCTGTCCCCAGTTACGTATTCGACGGCTAGACGCCGAGGGCGGCAAGACGACCGGCCCAAGGACAGACGACCCACGCAGCGCCAGGAAGACAATGACCTTTATTCGTTCGGCGACGCGCTTTTTGAGCGCTAAGAAGCCAATCAGGGAGTGGCAAAAGAAATGCATATATCGTGGCAAGCGGGGCAATCTTATCTGTAGATTACAACGGAGAGTGCGACCAGCAACGCGAATGTTACACCCCTCACCTTTTTGATTTCATTTCTTCAGTTTGCCTGCTATCCTTTATTTTCGCTGCCCCAGCTTAGGTGCTTCCGTAGCAATGCCAGATGCCAGGGCTAGAAAAAATCATTTGCTTTTTTATTTTCCTGTTAACAGTGAACCAGTATACTAGTTTTATTCCGCAATGTTGCACTACAGCATCTTTACGCATTTGTGTATTTCCGCTGCCCCCGCTCAGATGCTTTGTGTAGCGATAGCAGATGCCGGGGCTAGCAAAAATTATCCTTCCTTTTTTATTATTTTGAATAAATCACTATTGCTAGCTATGCATATGGGCGGTAACTAATACGAAAAGCGCTATTGCGGCAGACACTAGAGAGGTAAAGAGGAAGAATTAAGGCAGGGATGTTAACTGGAAGGGTGTTCTGGTTGGCTACCCTGCACTGGGGAGGAGGAAAGAGGGGATTGAAAGTTAGAGAGAAGGATCGAGGAGTAAAGTCTGTCCCTTAAGTCAGTCGCTCCCTGTCAGCCGCAAAACAGTGTGGTTTCATTTGGTACCGCAATGTGCATTCATGAGGCGGTTTTTGGCTGATGGTTGCAGTTGAGTTGAGCCGCAAGAACTGGATGTAGCGCGTTGTGTGCTGCTGGCGAGCGCAGACTTGCAAGCAGATCTCGGAGGAAATTCATAAAGGATATGAGCATCGCCATCGCAATCACTTGGAGATCTTGGCCACGGTCCGGATCAGGACTTTTGTCTGTGTCAGTCGTACGCGTTGGACGTCGGGGGTTGGGCGAAGTCCTTGACTCTGATGGTGTGCATGACTTCTGTAATGGTGGCAATTAATATCAGAGGCAGTAAGTGGGTCACCAGACGCCCGGCTCCCTTGATTAAATGCGTTTGCTGGAGGAGGCGGACAAGCTGAAGTGGCGCTTGATGCCTAGCATATAATGTTCTTACACATTCGAAAAGGTTTTAGACCCCGTTCCTGGTGGCCGAAAATATTTTCAGGGGCACTGTCTTTGCTAAAAATCGCACTCTTAACAAAAAAGGATGAACAAACCAATGCATGTTACACTAAGGCGCTATTGTTCTCCAATAGACGAGCCATCGTTTTAACATATAATTCTTATATTTTGTGTTGCATCTGAACTACGTGGAGCACACGAAAGCTATTTTTATCACGTTTTTTTATCTTACTAAAACCACAGAAAAAGTGGAGAATTCCTTTCAACCTGGTCATTAAATAAAAATAATTTATAGACTTTCTAACCATTGCAGATTGTGCGCACGTGTCCTGTTTACTCGAAATTCTGAAGCGGTTGCACTCTCGATTGCTTCTCTAGACGGAATAGTAACACGCCCGTGTTACCAGATACTCTCCTCCTGACTATCCACTGAATCCAATTTACCGCGTCTTCAACGCATTGAGGGTGGACTCCAAACTTTTCTTGTTGCAATAAACGATTTCATAACGCATGTCTTCCATTTCGATAACTCAAAGTGGATGAAAAACGGTTATCTGCTTCACCGGTTGCTCTGAAGCGTTCGACACAAGAAACCCCGTATGACCATCACAGCTTCAACCAGATTTCGAATAAGAAAGTAGCTTGCTGTATGAGGCCAGCCTTAAGAAAACCTGCTCGCACAGTATTACAATGCTAGCTTGTGCCACCTATTTGTGCGCCAGGCGAACTTAAACAGGTATAATCGTCCCTGGAATTAGTCATACAAATCTACTGAGGTAGGTTCCAGACTTCCCGCAACACTTCCCGCAATACTTAGTTGCCCCTCAAGTACGCGCTTTTCACTTCAGTAAACTTAACATAGGCATTAGGCTTTTATATTAGCATTTCCTCTAGGTTTTCCCCGAGAAGGTACATATTGTAATGGCAGAATTCCCGTTTTATGCCCAACAATAACCAAACCGAACACGAAACTTTATATTCCCAGCATCCCTGCGTCTCTCCATAATCAATAAAGTGCCGTGCAGATTTCCCTGCATCTTGTTAATATTGAGAAGCTCATAGGATAACTTTGAGGTGCATAACTGGGTTAATGCATCCCTACATCTCTTCGCTACCAGAATTTGGTGAGCACGGAATGTGAGATGAGTCGTTTTAACGCACATCCTTCTCAGTGCAGTGCAAAGGCTGAGGTGCAGGAAATTCATGCACGATATCTATCGGTAGAGACGCGCACGTTAAACCAACGCAGGCCTTCGTGCTTTAGCTAAGAATGTGCACCTATGTGCGAAATAGTAACGGTAGAATTCCTGTTGGCCGTAACACACTGCACGGTAGTTCGAGAGGCTGATGCAGCGAATGGCGTTCTAGTAATTTCTGGTTTTCAAAACCTGGTTAGCGTTGCTAAGCGAGCATTGCTTTCCACGATTCTTTTTTTTTACTAGTTGGTTTCTTTCGGTGTTTTGCGGCTGGGACAATTTCCAACTGCATGAGACTGGGAAATGAATGGAAACAACCAGATGTCCCAGAAGAACAAAGTCTGCCACTACTGCCTTGAGGAGCACGGATTTGTGGGTAGTATTCGTCGATAAGGATTATAATTAAAAAAAAGCGGGCCTTTCCTATATACCAAGTACGTATGCTAATGGTACCTGCTCCAATAAGTTAAACCTGCATTATTTCCAACCTCACTGTAAACGTGTACACGGCATCATTGTGTATCAGACAATAACGCCTACCAAGACGGCCCAGATACGGCGATTTGACGCCGTTTATCTGCTGGGCCTAGGTGCCATTCACACGTTTGTCGCAGGCGATTCACAGTCGGTGCTTTTTATCATGACTTTAGAAACCGCGAAATGAACGTGAATTTGATTCCTCGTTTTTGCGCAAAAAAAAAACAATGATAGTATTAAAGAGTATTTACAACAACAACAACGACAACAACAAACTTAACCACGTGAGGCTCACTGTATCCAAGAAAGCTGCACAAATTTTTTTCTACGATCGTCCTTTGAAAAATCTGTGCTGTAGAGATGAAATCTTTTTGAGAGAGTTGAGGTATTCGCTACCCCAGCGCCATCTTGCAGGAAATGTGACTACATAGATGAGAAAGTTCTCGCTATGCACCGCAGATGGCAGATTGGTAATGCAGAAAGAGAGGAGTACGTTTTCTCAGGAGCATTGCTTTGAAACCACGACACACCTGCTATATTTAACCCGCAACCAGCAGTGAAGCGACGGGGAGGGAACACAAGTGAGAAGTTGCCGCTGTGCAATAAAGTAAAAATTTGTTAACGAAGCCGAGTGCATATGAAGGCTCGCAGCCTATAGACAGCGGCATGTATGGCACGGTAGAACAGCGCCCAATTACAGCTATCGCGCGCTGCCGCAGAATTGATGTTCAGGTAGTCGTCATCAAGCAGGCGTGCGTGCGATGTTCACACAAGACTGTCCAACTGTTTAAACAGAGGGAAGGGCGCAGCGGAACACAAAAGGCTATATACAGCTTATTGTTCAGGAGAATGCAAATACATTGGCAAGGAAGCGAGGAAACAACAACAGGGAAAAAAAAAGAGAAAATAAAAGGCACTTATCGCTATCGCCAGGGTGGGATGAGTTACCCGGAGGCAGCAGTAACGTGAAATGCTTGATGGAATATTTGCGCCAAGGGCAGAGGTTCTTCCGCAGTGGTTATATACGGTAAGAATAGGTTACAATGAGTATCGTCAGGGCTGCAATCAGAGACTAGCAGATCTTTTCAAGCAGGGCGTTTTCAGGCAGCGTCCATGTTCCGCGCTCCCCGTGAAGTCTCCATAACCTGCATAAACAATAAATAATGTGTCGTTGACCACCCGGACGTTGTCTGTAATTGCGACTGGTGTAGAACGATTAAAGCTTGCAATGAAGCAATCGCCGAATTATATAGTCTACATTAAAGAGGTGTTTCGAGAAATCTGGAGGGTCTTGCAGCCGATGACCGATGACGTAAAATGACCACAACCAATGAAGTCAAAGGTTGAATGACGCGCATGGCCAGATTGGAGTCACGCGGGGACCATCCGATAGACACGAAGCTCACACAAGCGCGCACCTACACTCGACACTGGACCAAGCTTAAGCAGAATAATTTAATCATAACACATAGCACTGCAAAACGCCGTCAAAACTCCAAGAAAGCGTGCGCTGGCAAGTTCGACTGAGCAAGACGCTCGGCCTGGACACGTATGATACTACATACCATATTTATGAAGGGGACGGAACAGAACTTCACATTCCTTCAGGGCAGATGGCGGCCGCACAGCGCAGATCCTGTCTTTAAAAGAATACAGGCACCTAATTTTGGTGATATGTTTTCTTCTCTTCAAAGATGCGGAAGACACTACTACTCATGAATCACAGTGTGATATGCGCCTACGACCGTTAAATAATTTATAATCGAGTCTTTTCTCTCATGCTGCTTCGGTTTTGGTTTTAACAGCCGAACGATGGCTGCGATGTCAAACAGTGCTTTTGCGTCATGTGAGGCATACAAAAACATCATAGAGAAAACTCCGCTCGATGGAGTCTGCGTCTGCAGGAGTTAGACGTCACTGTCGTTTACAAGTCCGGACGCAAGCACTCTGAAGCCGATTGCCTCTCACGAGCCCCTGTAGATGCACCGTCGCCGGACGACGATGAGGACGCCTTCCTGGGACCCATCAGCCCCAGCACTTTTTCTCAGCAGCAACGCTCGGACACCAACCTAAATCTCCTTATCGAGTAGCTGGAAGGCTAGATTTCTTCACCCCCCGCTTCATTCAAGCGAGGACTGTCTTCCTTCTGTGTACAGAATGATGTCCTTGTGAAGAAGAACTTTGCAGCGAGAAAAAGAACCTACCTCCTTGTTGTAGCTGCTTGTCTCCGCGAAGAAGTTCTAGCTTCACAAGACGAGCCGAAAGCTGGACATCTCGGGTTTACTGGCGCCCTCCGCCACATTCAAGACAAGTATTACCGGGCCCGACTGCCTGCCGATGTCGCACATTATGTGAAAACCTGCCGAGATTGTCAGCGACGAAAGACCCCTCCCATACGACCAGCAGGATTTATGAACCCCATTGAACTTCCATCAAGGCCCTTTCAGCAGATCGGCATGGACTTGCTTGGCCTTTTCCAAAGTGAACGTCTGAAAATAAGTGGATCATCATAGCGACCGACTACCTGACCCAATACGCCAAGGCGAAAGCCCTACCGAACGGAACAGCAGCAGAAGTCGCCAAATTTTTCGTGGAGTGCATTCTTCAGCGACACGGCGCCTCCGATGTACTCATCACCGACAGAGGAACAGCATTCACGGCGGAACTATCTCGCAAGCCATCCTGCGTCACAGCCAAACGAGCCAGCAGAGGACAATTGGATACCATCCAGAGACTGACCGAGCGCCTGAACAAAACCATCGCCGATATGCTCGCCGTGTATGTCGATGCCGAACACAAAACCTGGGATGTCATCCTGTCTTACGTTGTCTTCGCCTACAACACCGCAGTGAAGGAGACCACTCAGATGACGCCTTTTAGGCTCGTCCATGGAAGGGAGGCTACGACCACGCTAGACGCCATGCTGCCCAACATTAAAGAAGAGAACGTCGACGTTGCTGCCTACCTTCAACGCGCAGAAGCAGCTCGCTTTGCCATCTTTTGATAGGCTAACAACAACAATAACAGAAGCTCGATTACGGATCAAAGATCAGCCGTGGACCGACGCCAGACGCTACAACCTACGAAGACGCAACGCGGAATACAAGCCAGGAGACCTCGTCTATGCTTGGACGCCCATTCACCGCCGTGGATTGAGTGAAAAGCTTTTGCGCTGCTATTTCGGCCCGTACAAGGTTCTTCGTCAGCTAGGTGAACTGGATTATGAAGTCATCCCTGACGCAATGACAGCATCCCAGCGACGCCGCTTACGTCCAGAAGTTGCCCATGTCATCCGGCTGAAGCCCTATTATGCGCCCTAAAGGACGCTGCATTTCCACATCTATTTTCGCAAGATCCGTTTTATTTGTTGCTAGTAGTGTTATTTGTTTTAATGCATCGAGTCGATGCTTCTTTGAGAGGGGAGTATGGCCGCGAATCTTTGCAGTGTTTGTTCATTCTTCAAATCTGCAGCCACGCTGCTTTATCGCTTTGTTTGTGACGCAAGGCGCGACTAGATTTATCTCGATTGATGGCAGCCAGGCAGAGCCGATTCTACGTTTTTCTAGAAAGTTCTAGCAATTTTGCACCCTTTATCTCGAAAGTTCGCTATGAGTTTTAAATTGAGCACGACCGACACCGGTGGGCATTCTGTGCGGCGACCGCCGAGCACGCTTGTCATTTCGCCGCCGCCGAGCCATTCAGTCCACTGTGGGCGCAAGTCAGCCGAGAAAACTGCGTTCGTTTAGAACTTTTGTCCGTCTTCATTGCTCCATCGACTGCCGTCACCACTGCCCCGTGACAATATAATCGTTGATCATCGCTTTAATTCACTGCAATGCTGAAGCCCGCCTTCCTCAAGAGAGAGAATGACAAACAATGCGGAAGCAGCGATTATATTGGAGTTTTTTCATGCCTCGCGTGACCTGTATGCACACGGTCACATCACAGCAGTCCTTTTTCGGCTGTTGAAACTTAAACCGAAACAGCACGAAAAAGAAATGCGATTATAATTTATTTAGCAGCAGTAGGAGAATGCCAGGTGGTAATTCATGTATAATATTCTTTTGCGCGTATTAACAAACAAGAAAACACGCACCCAAAAGTTAGGTGTCGATATTCCTTTAATACCCGTGAAAAACAAGCCAGTCCCTTCGCCATAGGCGGCATTCACATTTTTTAACGTATTCTAGGTGAGGCGAGGTTTTTGCAAACACAACACTTTCGTCAGTGCAACGCTGTGTTCGAAGTTGTTACTCCTTTCGACAAATTCTAGAGGCCCCGAAGGTGAGAATTTTGGAGCACCAGGGGATCTTCATCAGCAACATCCTTGTCGCCCAGCGCAAATGTTTCTCTGCATGCAACAAGACACGTGGTCTTTGCGTACATGAGCTGCTGATGAACTCGCTGGGCGACCCCTTCAAAAGTTATATCGAGCGTACTACAGCCTTTTAAAAACTTTGCACGGTTTCGGATTGAAATTTTTTTCATTTTTGCGACAGAACCACAAAAATATAACGGTTGTTCCCTACAATATGACTGAAGCCGTCGCTTTCATATAATCTGCCGCCATTTCGCATTTTAATTCTAAACTTGTAGTGCTACAAAACGGAGAGCACAGGAGCGTAAAATGATCAACACAGACTCACAAGTGGTGTTTTTATTAGAACAGATATATAGATGTACCGACCAGAGCAGCTCATCTTTGAGCTATACTGACCTTAAGCCACCTAGATACCAAAGAGAAAAGTGCTGGAAAGGATAGCTTCTTCATGCCTTGCTTGCTTTCATTCGTTTCGTTCTGTTTAACGTTCCAAAGTTGCGCATGCTATGAGGAAGGCCACAGTGTAAATTTCGACCACAAGGAGTCCTTTATAGTGCACTCACATCGCATAGTACACGAGACTCTAGCATTTCGGCTTCGTCGAAATGCGACCGTCACAGCCGGAATCGAACCCGCGTCTTTCGGATCAGTAGCGGAGTACCATAATCACTGAGTGACAGCTCCTCATGGCTTGCCATAAGATCTCCATACGACATACTAAGTCTAAGCCGAGAGCAGCCCGTCAAGAATGCATCAGTTATTTATGAGTGCTCTTAACAACAGTAGCGAAAATGTACTTGAGGCTGGGAAACTATATATCGATGCCGACTAAATGCAGAGACGGCTTATGAGCGTACCGAAGTATTTAGTAATATGATCTCGCTGCCCGCATTCAAGAATCAATCCTCAACAGGTGTTTTTTTTTAAGAATAATAAGGAATACATAGAGTTTTCCTCAATCTGATGTTGATTAAATACATCTAGTGCAAGCCGTCAGAACTGCCACCATGATAGCGGTAGTGTGTCGTCTGCTGTTACAATTCCTCCTTTTTGTTTCGCTGCCACCTTAACACATGCCCCATAGACTCGTGCCAATTATCGCATTTATCTTAATGCCTAAAGTCCTGTCTTCCGCCAGTAAATGCAGCCCTCTCTTCTCCGGCGCCCTTCTCATTTCAAGTTTCTTCCGCGCAGTTCTTTTCTTAGTAACTTGCGACCAACTCGCCCAAAAGCGTGCTTTCTGCCACCCTCTCGTGTGTTTATCATTGTCCCAGTCCTCGCCGTTGCCTAAGTGGCCATCAGCTATGAAATCATGCCATTAATTAATGGCTCAGTATGTACGACTTACTTCGCTTACTTTTCATGTTGGGTATCGCTGGATAACTCTTGTTGGGCAAGGCGGTTCTCTAGCTTTTTCATTGGCTGCTCATACCAAGGTCGCGGTCTCGATTCCGATCTTGCGTTCTCATGTTTTCCAGTGGTGCGGACGAATGGAAACAGGATGGGCAAATATTTGCGAACTAGGCAGCTAAAGATGTAGCCGTTAAGTGCAGTTCTGCATTATCAAGAGGAAAGAACGCAATTTGTCCTGGTAAAGACATGTGATTGGTATGTGCGCGTGCTCGTTTCGCAAGCAGTTCTTTTTACGGAATAAGCTTTCCAAAGCACCTTGTAAAGAAAAATGCTCGCCTATATTTCACTAATATGATGTACGCTGGAATATGCATGCGCTGTGCGCGATGTGCATACTTTAACCAATGTTAAAAATTGTAAGAATCCAAAGGAAAGCGATACTAGTTATTCACTGCCAAAATTACTGTGTTCAATTCCACTTATTTGCTTCTTAAATATACTCGTATCAGACCCTTCAGTGGAAAAATAAAAAATATTCTTCGAGATTTCTTTCTCTACTCATAAACGGAAAACTGGTGCTTGATCATACGCCTAATATGTCATTTCTGACTGCGGGCCTCACACTTCACGATCATCTCAGTCACTTAGACCATAGTTTGTTGCAGATTACGTATTCAAATTTTCTTTATTTTCCCGTAGCGTCGGAGAGTGGTCTTCGTCAACGCAAATTACTCAGAGCCTGGACTGCCACTGCATGCTAATTTTCAGTTCTTCAGTTTTTATTTGCCCTCGCATGCAAAAAAGGACCGGGTTCAAATACCTGTGCCGCACAATTCTTTACAGGATAAAAAACTCCGTGTGTTGATGAAATTGCTTAACGATACCTTAGGTTCGCTTATCATGGTATCTAGAACCGACTACGCAATCCATCAGGTCAGGATTTCGTCCCCGTGGTGAAGTTCTTGGCCACAACTCCCGATATGAGTAAACGTGTAAACCTGCTGAACTGTGACACTTGCGGCTGTGGAGCAAATATCCAAGATGGTGTGAGACCTGTGACGCAGCGAAGGGTGCTAAAAATCTCTGGCCCCGGACAGGCCACCATTTAAAACTGAACCTGGCAGCGTTTAACGGTAGAACCTTGCCCCGTGAAGCGAGTCTAACAGTGCTGCTCGAGGATCTAGCGGGTATTTAATGGGATGTTAGAGGCCTTCGTGATGTTATGAGAACAGATAAAGCATATACAGTGCTCAAGGGCAAGAACTTAGTTCGCTATCGTTCATTAGAGGACAGACCAAAACTATTTTAGGGATTTCTCATCAAACAAAATAAAGCAGGCAACACACAGTAATTCTGTAATATTTAATAGTGGTTGGCCGTTATCATAATAATTCAAGTTAATAGGAGATACAAACTGAAGGTGGTGCAGGCATACGCTTCTAAATCCAGTCATGATGACCAGGTCCTAGAACGCTTCGACGAAGACATGCAATCGCCAAAAAAGAGAGTAGAAACACAGTACTCTGTACTAATTGGGAATTCAATGCCAAGGTAGGCAAGAAGCAGGCTGGAGCCGAGGAAGTAGGAAACTCTAGTATAATCTCTGGGAATAGCAGGCTTGAGTTACTAGTAGAGTTGCCAAAAAGTAATAGGTCACGGAAGACGAATACCTTGTTCCGCCAACGAGACAACAGGAAGTGGACGTACAATAGCCCCAATGGTGAGAATAAAAAATGAAATGGGTTTCTTACTATCAGCTCGTGAATTATGTGGAGGTAATCGGAAAGGCGTGTTCTAGCGACCACAGAATGTTGAGGTCTTGAGTTAACCTAGACTTCAACAAGGAAAGGAAAAAAAACTAATCTGGCGGAAAAGCATTAAAGAGCTGGCTTTAAAAGGGATATTAGAGGAATTCAGGATCTATCTGCGGGACAAACAATCGTCCCTAAACTGACGATGATGTCTTTGACGTTCAAGCACTGAACGTTAGTATGACAACTATCATCTCGAAGTGCACAGTGGATGTAGGTGGTAGGATTGTGAAACAGGAAACCGAGAAGCTCTCTCAGAAGACAAAGGATCTGAATATGAAACGCCAAAGCATGCAAGTAATCTAACCCCATTGATAGTTTAAATAAGCGCAAGATCAGCTCAAGGAAGTTTTGTGTGGAGAGAATCGAGCGTGCTTTAAAGAACGAAGAGAGCCTAAAAGCGGCGAAAAGAGGAGACCAGACATAAGCAAAAATCAGATGTAAGCTTCAGGAGGCGAAGAGGGCAACATTATTAGCAATATCAATAAGATAGTTAATTGATGAGATAATTCACTGGGGTTAAGTCATTTCGTCAGGGGCGATTTCATAGTCCTGTTCACCTAGCCGACGAAGAACCTTGTACGGCCCGAAATACGAGCGCAAAAGCTCTTCACCCAATCCGCGGCGGCGAGTGGACGTCCAAACCCAGACTCGGTCTTCTGGCTTGTATTCCGCGTTGTCGCTTCGTAGGTTATAGCGTTTGGTGTCGGTCCGCTGCTGGTCTTTGATCCTTATTCGGGTTAGTCTTCGGGCTTCTCCTGCGCGTTGAAGGTAGGCGGCGACGTCGACGTTCCCTTCTTCGAAACGTTGGGCATCATGGCGTCTAGCGCGGCCGTGGCCTCTCTGCCGTTGACGAGCCTAAAAGGCATCATCTGGGTGGTCGCCTGCACTGCTTTATTGTAGGCGAAGACGATGTAAGTCAGGATGACGTCCCAGGTCTTGTGCTTGGCATCGATATACTTGGCAAGCATGTCAGCGATGGTTTTGTTTAGGCGCTAAGCAAGTCCGTTGGTCTGCGGATGGTATGCAGTTGTCCTCCGGCGGCTTGTTTGGCTGTAACGTAGGATGGCTTGGGTCAGTTCCGTCGTGAATGCTGTGCCTCTTTTCGGGATCAGCACTCCGGTGGCGCCGTGTCGCAGAAGTATGCACTGCACGCAAAATTTGACGGCTTCAGCCGCTGTTCCGTTCGATAGGGCTTTTTCCTCTACGTAGCGGGTCAGATATTCGGTCGCTATGATGATCCACTTATTTCCAGACGTTGATTTCGGGAAAGAACCAACGAGGTCCATGCCGATCGGCTGGAAGGGTCCTGAGGGGGGTTTAATAGGGTGCAGAAATCCTGCTGTCCGGATGGGAGGCGTCTTTCGCCGCTGACAAAGGTTTTCACATAATGTGCGGCATCGTCAGACAGTCGGGTCCAGTAATACGTGTCTTGAATGCGGCGGAGGGTGCGAGAAAACCCGAGATGCCTAGCTGTTGGCTCGTCGTGTGAAGGCTGTAGTACTTCTTCGCGGAGACTTGCAGGTATAGCAAGCAGGTAGGCTGATTTGTTCACTGCGAAGTTCGTCACGGGCACATCATGTGCACAGAAAAAAGGCAGTGCTCTTTTGAACAGGCGGGGGCGAAGAAACCTTCTCGCAAGAACTCGATTAGCCGTTTTAAGTCGGGGTCAGAGCGTTCCTGCTGTAGAAAAGATCTGGATCTGATGGGTTTCACGAAGGCGTCCTCATCGTCGTCCGGCGGCGGTGCATCTGCAGGGGCTCGCGAGAGGCAATCGGTGTCAGAGTGCTTGCGCTCGGACTTGTTAACGACGGAGTCAAACTTCTGGTGACGCAGACACTATCGAACGAAGCCGCCGGAGGGGTCTTTCAAGCTGGCAAGCTGGCACGGTGCGTTGTGATCGCTGACCACCTTGAACGGTCGTCCGTAAAGGTAGGGGTGGAATTTCGACGTAGCCCAGATGATGGCAAGGCATTCCTTCTCAGTTGTTGAATTGAATAGTTAGCGTCGGCTTTGGAAAGACAACGGCTAGCGTATACGATGACTTTCCCCGGCCAGTCGCTTTTCTGAACGAGGACGGCGTCCAAGCCCACGCTGCTTGCGCTGTATAAACTTCAGTATCGGCGTTTGCATCAAAATGCGGAACAGAGACCAAATGGCATCACCTAGAACTCGAAGAGGCCTTCCAAAGTAATAAATGTGGTCTTTTCGCGATCTCTTTCATCGTCCTCAATTTGCTAGACGCCGCTCTTGAGATCCGTCGATAAGAAATACTTGACGTTGCAGAGCCGGTCTAGTGTGTCGTCGTTGCAGAGGAGGGTTAGACGTGCTTCTTCATTATGTGTTTTAAGCAGCGGTAATCGACGCAGAATCGAAGTGCGCCGTCTTTCTTATTCAACAGAACAACCGGCGCCACCCAGGGACTCTTCGATGGCTAAATGACGTTGTCGCGAAGATTTTCTTTCACTTGGTCTCGGATGACTTGTCTTTCTCGCGGCGACACACGGTAGAGGCTCTGGGGAGAGTTCGGACGTGCTGGTCGGTTATAACGCGGTGCTTGGCAATCGACGTTTGTCAGACCTTCGGCGATGACGAGAAGCACTCGCTGTAGCTTCGAAGCATACTGAGGACCTTGTCTTGTCTGCTGCGGGGCAGGGCTGGGTTTACGTTGAAATCGTGCTTGCGGTCTTCCTTAGGCGAATCTTCTGGGACTCGATTGCAGAGAGCGTTGGCGTTGCGAACGTTGGATAGTTCGTTGAGGTAAGCAATCGCCGTCCCTCTGTTAACGTGCCGGTATTCTTCTCTGAAGTTCGTCAGCAGCACTTTTCATTTTTACCATTGCGGAAATGTGCACTGCCTTTTGCAATGGTGATTCCTCGCTCTAGAAGAAATGCCGTGTTCCCCTCGATGAATGATTTCATGTTCTTTGCATTCGTGGCACTACGGCGCCATGGCGCTTGATCGGGGTGGGACGCTCACTTGTTCATCCAGGGCATTTAGGGCGACATGCTGCTTGCTCCGTGGTCGCCACTGAAGGGAAAGCTTCGTCCGTCGAAAGCGTGATGAGCTTGGAACGCAGGTCGATGATCACCTGGTGCTCATTAGGGAAATCGGTGCCGATTATCACGTCGCGGGAGCATTGCTGTAGTACTACGAATTCCAAAGGATAGGTGTGTCCTCTGACGGTCACTCACGCTGTACATCGCCCCGATGGAATTATGGGGTGGGCTCTGGCGGTACGAATTTGGTGGCCGTCCTAGGCGGCCTTGACTTTCCTCATTTCTACAGTGAATGTTCCAATCATCAGCGAATAATCAGCGCCCGTGTCGACTAGAGCGGTAACTTTCCGGCCGTCGATTGTGACTTCTACGTTGGTAGTCCTGGCTCTTGAGCTGGAGGTCATCCTTGGCGTCGGGTCAAGGCTTCGTCGCGTATGCGAATCGTAGGTATGGCGTGTGGTTGAAGCTTTTCTGGGTGGTGGCATCGTTTTGAAGGCGGTTCACATTGTGGTTGACGTTGCCCTTGTGTGCAGTGGCGTCAGTGTAGCGGGTTTAGCGTCTACATTGCGGCGTAGAGGGTGCATCGTCTTCATGCGGCGAGGCCGGTGGAGGACCTGGGTCATTTCGCAAGAGAGCAACCTCACCTCCAAAGGTTGCTTTCTTTAGTGGTCTCTTCGGGGATTGGGCGACATTCGGCGAACAGCCGCTCAGTAGCTGCGGCCCGGCGACGCAGACCGTGTGGTGGACGGCGACGGGGAGGAGGACAGACGGCTTGACGACACGTACTCCCCTCTGAGCAGGTAGTTGTCAATTTCCCGTGGTCGGTGGCCGGAGAGCGTTCAGGTGGCTTCGATGGCGAAACCGCGCAATATGATGCGTCTGTACGGGCGGTGATGATGTGGCCAGCATAGCCACAATGGAAGAACAGCGGACGGTTGACGGGAGTCCTCCACTCGTCGCATTTCTTATAGCCGTTGCGACGCTCGTAAAGTGGGCGTGCGGAAGCTGGAGGGCGTCGTTCTTATAGAACTTCCCATCGAAGAGGGCTTGGAGTGTCTCGTCGGAGCGCAGGATTGTGTACTGCGGCGGCGTATGTCATGGCCTGGGGTTCTGTGGTCGTCGGGATGCCAAGTGCCTGTTGCACTTCTTCCCGTACCAAGTCCAAGAGAGTCGATGCTTGCGGCTTTGAAGAGGATGGCAGCACTCGCCGTAGCTCCTCGCAGACGGTCTCGCGGATGATATCCCGTAGGCTCTCACTGGTGGTGGTCGTCGTGTCTGCGTGGCCCACAGCGAAGTCTGATCGTGTCCGATCGTACTGCCAAGCCCTGATATAGGGGGTTTTCTCGATCGTAGATGCTTTAGTTGTGCAGCCGCCAACTGTCTTGGGTGGGTTTCGATCCAATCTGGCTAAAAGTTCTTTGACACCCTATTCAAGAAGCGCACATTCTTCTCCTCTGGCATGTGAGGGTCAGCGCGTCGGAACAGACGGCACATCTCTTCGACGTACACAAGGGTGTTTTCATTTGGCAGCTGGATGCGCGTCTCCAGCAGTCATTCAGCCTTTTCTTTGCGGACAATGGTCGTAAATGTTTTCACGAGTTCCCGCCTTAATTCCTTTCGCATTCGCGGGGAAGCCTCGTGATTCTCCTACCAGGTTTTAGTAGGACCATTCAGGAAGAAAAAGGCGTGCCGTAGTTTGGCTTCGTCGTCCCACCGGTTGAATGTAGCCACACGCTCACTGTTCTAAACATCGCTCGGAGTCTTCATGGGGCTGCTGAAGAACGAGCGGTGATGATGCAGCGTCGCCCTCCATTTTTGGCAGCAGTGCATGTCCACGGTCCAGGACCTACACCGGATGTCACGTAGTAGTGACCGCAGCCCTGCGTGCAGGAAGAGAGCGAAAAGGGTTTCCAAACGACACTCTTTATGAGGTTGGCTTGCGCCCACAAAAAACTGAATCAGTCGGCGGCGGCGTAGCGACAAGCGTGCTTGGCGGTCGTCCAACAGAATCCCAGCTGCTCCCGTCAGTGCTAAATTTAAAGCTCGTAGCAAACTTTTGAGAAAAGGTGTGGAAAGTTTCTACAACATTCTGGAACGATGTAGAATCGGCTCCGCCTGAGTGCGATAAATCGAGATAAATCTGGTCGCGCCTTGCGTCGCAAACAAAGCAATAAAGCGATATGCTGGCAGCTTTGAGGAATGAACAAACAAAGGCGAGAAAGATGCGCGGCAATATTCAAATGATCGCGTGATTTGGGAAGGAAACAAAGATGGGGTACTTCCCAAATTGGCGCGTGCAATTTGTGTGTTGTATCAACACAGGGATGTTCTTCTGAAGCGTACAAGGCGCATAATTTACAATTCATTCTTTTCATCACCTATCTCATACTGTGTTCTAATATAGGGTATCCCTAATTCTACAAATATTACGAAGCGAGATAGATTTAAAAATGATACGGTGAGAGTAATCACAGTTGCTGCGATAGATCACCCTGCAGCTCCTTTATAAGTTTGTTTTAATTAGGATCGCTAACGTTCACACTTATTGCCTGTGCCAGTCATTGAGAATTAAAATAAAACAAAAGCAATTATATAACAAGATCAGCCGGTATTAGCCCCATTCATACGCATATCTCACGTGACATGCAGGGTGGCGTTGATGAACACTCTCAAGGTTCGGTTGCACTAGACATAAACATCCTAGGAAGCAGAAGATCGGACAGCCGCCATCGTAACTCCATTGGTAGAACACCGGATGCGAATAACTGATTATTACCACAAATTGTAAAACAAAATTCCATCTAGGCTCATTGGTTTCAGTCCAAGATGGTTTGCGTCATGGTTGTCGTAACGAGTACATGTTTTCTCTTCATTTGTCTGCTTAAGAATATTGGAAGGTTAGTTTAAGCAGAAGCTATTACAGTGACTCCATGTTCCCTTATTTGATACCAAAAACACTAAATAATTTTCACCAAATAGGTACCCATGTAATGACTGCCTAAGCTTGAGAGTTTCACAAACTGTACTGTACAAATAAAATGTCTGATGCAAGTATTCTACTTGCTGTTCGTTATTTTGTCTTCTTCATTTCTTTGCATGTGTATTCTTTTGTAAATAGATGAACTTAGTTTTTTGGCTCTGAACTGTTGTGGAGTTTTCTCAAAATCTAGGTGTGTGTGGTCAGGAAAGCGCAAATATGAATTATTGCATTATTCAAAAATTGTTTTGCATGTAGTATTTCCCACTGTGTGCAGGCCACTCCTGTCCTTGCACTTGATGGAGGATGGGTACTCGTTTAGCTGCCTACAGCTGCAGCTTTTCTTTTTCTGATCCCCTGATGATCATAGTGATCATGAAATAAAGATTTCATTTGATTTTATTGCAGTGGTGTTCAGTTTTCCGGTACGAAAACACAATGCTCAAAGAGCGTGCCAGTGAAGTGGAGTCTTAGTCACAAAAGCGCATACACAATTAAAGGAGCTAAATCGAGGATCTAGACCACTGCACTTTTGACATCAAAATTAGATTATGCTCTGTTATTTCTAATTAGCTTTAAAACCATTTAAAGACCATCTCCTCAATGAGAATAATCTGGATCTTAAAGTGTATAGCGGTGATAGTGCAGCACATTCTAAGTGGATTCACGGATAAGGCTAGCCGTATACTCTTGTATCACCCAGGTATTTTGGTCTGTGGGCATAGCATCAACTTCAGTCGCTAGCGACCTTAGAGCTGAGCAGCACGCTTGCTCTGGCTGCCTGCTTTCAAGGCTTCAGCAGCAGCCGTCATGGGGTGGTTATCATCTAGGTGGACAGCGTGGTAGCTGTCTTTCGCTGACCTTATCAAAAAGGCGCTTCTCTTTTTACTGCATTAGAGCGCACCCAGCGCCTTTAGGTGTTTTGATAGTAGATGCGTCTAAGCTCTCATCCTCTTTTCTTCGGCCTTAGCTACTCCTTTATTTCCATTATCCACTTTCTCAGAATCGAGTGCGGCTGCTTTTGTCTGCGTTTACCGAAGGAGAGACTTGCTGTCTCCTGACTCATGCTAGTGCATTGCATAGCCAAGGCTGCGGCAGGAAATGCCGCGGAGGACTTGGAAGCACTGAATTTACGGACGTGATACAGCGACTTTAGACGTTTTTAGCATACGGGAGCCGTACTAGCGGAGACGTATACCGGCTCACCGGACGCCGACCCCAACAATGTTACTGCGCATGCGCAGTTTTTTTAGCGAAATGTATTGCCCCAGGCCATCAGTAATGGGTGAAGGTGTGATTAATGATGTAGAGATTAAATCAATGAAAAAAGGTAAGCTGATTTGATGAAGTCCAGTAGAGAACGAAGGTACGGTCCCTGCGTCCAGGCAATGTATGAAGCAGGGTTGCTTGGTGAAAGACCTGCTACCATCAGGTGCCGGATTCTTGTAGGCTTGAGAGCTGGGCAGTCCCACAGTAAGTGATGAATGTCAGCCTCAATGCCCTCGTGCTTACATATCGGACACCTTGGCCGAGGAAACAATTCTCGGCACTGAGGCGCAGTTCCCGTATGTAAAACGGACATACGTCTCCACTAGTACGTCTCGCGTATGCTAAAAACGTCTATTGATACTTTGGCGGCTAGCAAGGTTCCAATGCCGATTACAACGCTGGTTTGAATCTCGCTCCATTCTACCATGAGACAATTTTGTTCAGCTGGATTCAATTCCTACTAACAGTTTAGATTTTTTCTGTATGTTTTCTCTTCATGTTCCGCTTAAGCTTTTGCTTCAGCTCCCGTGGCGATGTAGGCGCAGTCCCAGTAGCATGCATGCATGAATTTATCAAGAAGGGGGTGTGGAAGCCCGGTACACGTAATATATACGCCCATCGGCTTCACTTAACAAAAGCCGCTAGCTGTTTCGCTGGACTGTTTAAAAATTTTGCAAAAAACACAGACCGGTCAGTAGAGTGGACTCAGTAGCATTTTCCAAAAAATGCATTTATTTTCGTACCTTACCGCTACGTCTACCTTTCATTTAACGACATATCACGACGATAACAGTGTGTCCTGGCAGTCGTCAGCGTAAAGTGTTACATTTTGTCCAAAACAGTTATTTCTGAAGACTTTATCGCAGTGCTCAGGAATGTTGCCTTTAACAGTACTTGCTGTCATGAGAAGGTCGCAGCCTGAAAAAGAGACAAAAATAATCAACAGACGAAAACTTTTTTCCATCGTCGGAAAATTACCCACGGTGCCGGCGTGTTTATTTTAATTGGGGTTTAGAAGATATGACGCTGATTTTTGTTCGAGGTGGATTGCAAAAAAAAGTACGGGTGCAATAAAAAGAAAGAATTTTAAGCCCGCTTGTCTCTACCAATTATGGCGGACGTTTTTATATCAAGTGTGCACGAAACACGATCACAGTTCACAAAATCCTGCTGCGCTTTCGTGTCGGTAACAAAATAAAAAAGATGCTACTGCTTGGCTGCGCACGATATTTGACACAAAGCTTTGAAAATGTCGTATAGTGCGTCGAAATTTACAGGAATAGTCAAGGAGCCATCACAAGTATAAAATTGACCGCAGCGGTGGCGAAGTGGTTGGGCATCCGCCTCGCGTGCGGGAGTTGCGGGGTTCGATCCCCAGTGCCGCCGGGTACCCACCGCTGATACAATGGTTACAAGATTTCTCCTAGTCTGATGCTCGGCTTATTTAGGGTGAAACGCTTGGGAAATGGGTCTTTGACCCAACCTTGAGAAATCGAAAAATACTTTGTGCCATGGCGCTCTTTGGCCATAGATGCCCGTGCGCCATAAAAATTCATCATCATCATCAAAAATATAAAATTATCTCTCCACGTATAGTCTCTGGTGCACAGGCGGAAGATTGCCCCTTTGTCTTTATTCTACAATCTATACCACTGTTTTCCTTCACCTCGAGACTCCATTCTGCTTCTACCCCTCAGAACATCGCGCCGTCTCTTCATCTCCATGAGCATTCTACGCGTGTGCGGCTCCACTAACACACTTAACAAGTCATTTCTGCCTTTTGCCATTAAGGAATGGAATTCATTACCCGAATGCATTGTTATTGAACGCGATCCTTGTAAGTTCCGCCGTTTTCTTCTGTCATACTTAAAAACCTGATGTTGATTATTCTTGCAGTTACGTTTTATCCTTACTGCCGTACTATATATGTTTGGCCACCCTCTGTGATGAATTTATGTGCATTTTCCTTTTGTATCCTGCAATTATATGTATATGGTACTGATTGCGACCTATTGTATTATTATAATGTACGCCCCCCCCCCCCCTCTTATGTAATGCCTGGCCCCCAGGGGTCTTTAAGGATTAATAAATGATGATGATGATGCCTGAGTGAGTTGAATCACGCAGTATATCCACACACGAATAGGGAGCACATGACTCTCTTTCATTAGGCAAGCATCATGACAAGTCCGCGGTGAATATTTTCGCATTTCTTAGCAATCCCATCGTCAGATCTATGGTATCTTAATAGCCCTGACATGACGTCTATTGTGCGTAAAGCTGCTAGCGCACAGAGATGACTTTATTACGGGATTTTTTCTAAGTGCTTGTTCCGCAGACATCATGGGCTGCCCTAATCAGGACAATGTGTCTTTCTAGGAGGACGACGGTAACAGAAAGAAATGCGGCCAGTTCACGTCTGCTTTATACGGGCAAGAAGAACAACGTTCATATTATTTTTTTAAGGAAGATGGCTCTTTACATTTATGGAATTTGTGAGCAGTTGCCGAGTTATGGAAATGAAGGTTTCGCGCAATGACCCCTCAACTTTCACTGCGGGCAAAAAAAGGGCAAATAGCGAATTCAGAACGAAGTTAAAGAGCTGTTACTCCCTCACTCTTTAGTTTCATTACTTCGATGCTGATATTACAAACTTTCACTGCAATCTACCAGCACACCACACAGTACCACGTGCTTTTGCACTCTGTATCTGCATGTGTGTTCCAATAATGCTCTTGCAGGTCGCCGGGTTTGAGAGGCAGTCATAAAAGCAAGGGGTTCTGAGTAAACGGAAGAGCCACGATTGGTAACTTGCCCTACCAGTTTAATAAATTCAAGCAGCATTAGAATAAACGCGTAGGAAAACTAAGGTCATGCTCACAACACGTGTCTGTGCCCTGTAAGATTTTTCCTGCACAAACGTTTCTTTCTCGCATAGTGATCACTTCGACACTCAGCAATTAGCTTAAATCGAATGCAGCGGAGCGGATACAAAGCGACTCAATATAGAATCAAAACAATCTGTTCAGTGACATCTCCTGCCTATGCCACATAATATAACAGAAATTTAAGCCAAACTGCGTACATTTAAACCTTCAAAGCAAGATATCTAAATCTGACCAAACTAGGGCACAATTGCGCTCGATTGCGCTGGAGCCATTCAGCAAAGTGTAGCTAGAGAACACTTGCCTTTCCGGGAGCGGCTCTCTGTGGTATTTCGCACAAATATGAAGCAACTGTTTTCTGTATCCTTTGCCATGAGCTTGACAATGACTTGATCACCTGTTCGCATGCAAAACGGCCCTTTTAGTAATTGTAAATAAGAACTGTATCATGCCGCAGCCAAGAAATCTTGAGAGGACACTTTTTGAGTGTAATTTGGCTCCACCAGAGGGTGACGGTGCTATTACCCTGATAACCAGCACAGGATAAACTGAACGCTTTACAAGCCTGTTAGAAGTACATAGCTGTTCCTTAAGCTATGAATATGTTGGGCACTGCTCCTTTTTTCTGGTGTATTTGCTACCGTTCTGAACATAAGTTATATCCTGTGCGCTCTGCGGCCATGTACATGCCCAGAGCTAATTTCAAATACCAGAATTATATTTTTTTTGAATAAATAGAGGCGAGTTTCTTCTGCTAGGCTTTCCTCTTTTAAACGAAGCGTGTCTTATCTCCCTCGTTTGTGGCTGTCCCAGAAGCAGTTGCGATAAACACAAATTATATATAAAGTTGCAGGTTTGTAGATAATTTTAAGATTGCATCATTGAGTTGGGCTGGATGTCAGATGTTGGCATGTTCTCTTTTCCTATCTTAATTTTTTGGGAAACTTCTTAATTTACACTTGACCTGCCCGAATGTTTCCTACGCAATGTAGTGAAATGCGCCTTAAGATTAAAAGGGCCTACTTACTGTTTGGAGTCGTATACTGTAATGCGTTATTTTTCTCATGGTCACCAGTTCTTGTAGGGGTAACCGTTAAATTGTTTCCGAAACTGAAAGTTAAAGAAGACAGTATCGCTCAACCAAACAAATAAATGTGCTCAAGGCTGTCACAAATACTATATATACCACTAGTGTTCAGTCACTACTAATATGGTGTCGTATACGCCTTAGACTTGTAAATATCATCGCCAGTATTCCTTCAAGAGTGTCACAAACCTGCTGGATTAGGCCAGCAAAACAGTGAGCACACTCGATATGAAAACTGCTTTGTCGCTACGGAGTGTTCTTGTGCGTACCGAGAGCTAATAACAGGGTACTTTTCTCCATCTAGCTTACAATAGGTGACCTTGCTGCACAAGCCGCCGAA
Organism: Amblyomma americanum; assembly: GCA_030143305.2. NCBI lineage: Eukaryota > Metazoa > Arthropoda > Arachnida > Ixodida > Ixodidae > Amblyomma > Amblyomma americanum. Next base: position 119,365 of record JARKHS020013043.1, on the reverse strand, counting down.
TCTTTTTGAAGACATGCGACTTCAAAATATGTTTCCAAAACCATCGAGGCCTCAGCACGCCACAAAAGCATAGAGGGTAGTATCCCAAAACATGCCGCAACCTAAGGGCCAGGCACCAACGGTGCCCATTGTTATCCCCTGCCTTATTACGCGACAGCGTATACAGCTCGTTCAGTCGAATAGCCCTCGACTTCGCAGTTGTAGTTGTCGTCCAACGCGTCGGAAATATCCGGGCACGCGCACACTCAATCAATAAAAAAAAAGGGAGCCAGGCCAGGAATCGAACCAGGGCCATGGCGTTTGAGACGAGGACGCCTACAATCCGCCACGATGGCTCGACGTTTGAACATTAAGAAAGGCGCGTCTAGTGAATGCACGGGTTTCTTAGAAATGTATCTTCGGGGTCTGTACTGAGGCGTATATCAGTAATTATGAGGAAGTAAATTTTAGACATAGGAACTAAGCGACCACCACGCGTTTCCGGTAAATTTCCACCGTGCTTGGTATGCAGTCGTAACTCCATCGTGTGGCACCCACTGAGACCCCCCCATCACCATGCACGGCGCTGGCCCGGGAGGTGGCGCGCGCGTAGGCGACCTTGTTCCTTTCTGAACAGATGTAATGGAACCGCAGCCATCTACGAGCGCAAGTGTGAAGCCACGTCTGTGTTGTTTTCAGAGGCCATCTAGAGACTCAGATCGATTTTCCCAACGGGTAAGGTGATGGCGGTTCGTGGACTCCCTGGCTGCGCTGCAAGAGTCTGTCGCGTCGCACTCTTAAAGGCGAAGCGTAAGCGTCCTCAAATTTTTTATTAGCTCTGTTGTATTTAGAAATGGAATGAGACGCATATCTTTAGATCCATTTATTAAAAGCAGAAATATCTTTTTCTGCTTCCTCCTTCAAAAAAAAAAAAATGCCGCCACCGTCTAGATGTCGAAGCAACGAGAATTCGCTGTTTGGTAGCGCCATCTATCCTCCATGCGATGTAATACTAAGTGATTAGGCTGATTTCTATACCTCACGGCGAGAGGGCGCGCAAAACCTGGAGGTCTGTTTTTACCAATTTCGGCCGAAAATGTTTTTCGACTCTTTGGAGGGCCATTTTTCCTTAACTTCAAGAGGTAGATGCCCGGTCGCCGTGAGGCATGAAATTGCGAGCTGCCAAGTGCTGACGTCACGGCCACCATGTTAATCCTAACCATAACTAAATATTCACCTAATGAGGCGATTTCGGCGTCTAACATGCTCTACTCATCGAGCCCTTTACGAATAGCCATTAGTTAGCTCACGACGTTATCGGGTAATTATTTATAAGAATTAAGTATAAGCGGAACCGTATCTAAATGTTAACTGCATTAGTTAATTTTAGTGTGTAACGTGTCGTACTCATATAGAGGATTCCAAATATCTAATTCGTTTCATGATAACCTCATTAATTACTGATTTAAAAGCGATTAAACATAATCGCAGATCAAGTTAATTATGACGTCATAAAGTCAGTGACGTCACCCATCAATCACCAATTCGGTATACTAAAGACTTTACCAGTCAATGACTAATTTTATTGCTATATCGATTTACTATGGGGGCCGCCGTCTTGATTTCTCAGACTGAAAATTTCACGCCAAAGAGAGGTGGTAGCAGACCCCAAGAATTTGAGAAACGTGATCAATAAGAGCTCACGCTCTTGAAAATTTTTCTACGGTTCAACAAGTGCTGAACCTGGTTAGATAGCGAAAGCTGTATTGTATCGGGCAAGTAGACGAGGCTCTGTGACGTTGAGTGCGTTCCGCACACTGGATAGGCAATGCGCCCATTCTGCCAGGTCTGGGTTAAATAATTGATTGCGAGAGGTTGGTCGCCCAATGCAGGCTGCGGCCTATTGCTGCAGTGGCACGTGTCTGCCAGAACGTTGTCGGCGCTAATGCATTCAGCCCAAATCTCTTTCTCTCTATCCCCACTGCCGCGTACCTCAAAGCGCGATTGAGGCGCCACTGCCCAAGGAAGCCAGTTATGCGCCCCTTTCTTTCCACAAAATGATCAGGGCCATAGAGCGCTGTCAACGCTAAAGCCAATGACCACAAAGAACGCCGACGGTCAATAGCTTCAGTGCCGCGTTTCTGCTAATAAAACGCTGTGAATGCCAACGAATGCAGCGCACATCTGTCACTACAGCCACGTAGCTTAAAGCGCAACGGAGGTGTCATGTCATAATCTCATTAATGTCTCTTAAATTTGTATTTGACCTTCGACCTTTGACATTGAACTTTGACCTGGCCTTTGACATTGACTTGACCTTGAGGTGCCTGGTTTAGCATGTGGTGGGACACTATAGTTGTACCGTGGCTTAGTCTTACCTTGAGCTCTCGCTCACTTGGTCAAAACCGCAAGCACCGCGAAATCGTCACGAGGTAGCATAGAGAAAATTTCAGTTCAAAACAACACTAGAACGAGCGGCATACGGTGGCACGGCCCGGTGAAGCCCCACTCACTTCCTCCTCTCTGCACTTTAGCCTCAGACCCTGCTCAATTTTGGCGCTTATCCGGTACTATAAGGATAGTATATTTATCGAAATCTTCGGAGCACATAAATTCACTGAAGTTTTTCAAAAGATGAATTGCGCTCTGTACCGAGCGCGAACAGTATTGAGCATAGCCTAGTAAAGAAGACGTTTGACAAAATAACACTATATCAGGACGAAGAACTTTTTCAAGAATGCAGTCGAAGGAAGAAGGGATAGCTACTGGCTAGTCGTTGCGTAAATACTTTATTATACTTCCTTAAAATGGGACTGTAATAGACTGGTTTTCAATTACTTACGAATTTGTTCTTCTGCAGTGTTCCGTAATTATGTGAAGCAGCAGTGCTTTTAGTTACAAATTTAGTTATAACCATGATATCTATGATTATTATACAGTTGTAGCCCGGGGACTTCACGATTTTTAATGTTCTCACTTTATCCTGAGTTCAGTAATTCAGACGAAAATTAGTAGGCAGAAGGAACAAAGAAATCTAGGAAATGTTCTCTGACATAGATGAACATCTCGAATTGCACTAAATGTGGGTTCACACTTGTCCAAAAATTCAGCGAGCGAAGCGTATTCACTCACCGGAAAAACTAGGACCTGTTCTCAGCTGTTGACGCCCTGGCGAGGCTTAACCACGGTGTCGGTGCTGTTTTTAGCTTTTACACCACGTCACCGAAGTTACACCACGTCACCACTCGCGGCGTACAAAGGTATGTTAGAGAATAGCACAAATCAACGCGGTCTACGTAGCATTACCGAATGCACGTTTACGTGCGCTAAACGAAATAATATAATAATTGGTTTTTTGGGAAAAGAAATAGGCAGTATCTGTCTCATATATCGTTGGACACCTGTACCACGCCGCAAGAAAAGGGATAAAGGAGGGATTGGCAGAATAAAGGAAGAAAGAGGTGCCGCAGTGGAGGGCTCCGTAATAATTTCGACCACCTTGGGATCTTTAACGTGCACTGACATCGCACAGCACACGGGCGCCTTATCGTTTTGCCTCCATAAAAACACAGCCGCCGCGGTCGGGTTCGAGCCCGGGATCTCCGGATCAGTAGCCGAGCACCCTAACCACTGATCAACCGCCCTTTTAGTTTTGAGTATGCAAACATACACACAATGATAAAAAAGCCAGTTGTCCGGACGGGAATCATTACTGTAAACAAATCGAGGCTCCTCTTGATTTTTTAGAACAAGTGCGATTCTGCATCGTTTGTATCTGAGAGTTCGTCGTTAGGTAATAATACTGTATTACTTGAGGTGCTATCTTTAGACAGTTAAAATCTGTATTACCTTGCTCAACTTCCATTCAGCAATGATTAGCTTGAAAGTCTTGAATCCTCAGCAATCAAAGCTTGAATCCTCAGAATGTACAGGGCGAAGTGCGCGGAAAAATATTTGAAGGTTTTTTTTTTATACACAAATTGCGATGCACGTGTTAACAACGCTTGTATTACAATGCTTGATATAGAACTCAGCAATTAATTCTTTAGTTTTTATTTATAGTTTTTGCTATTTACATTTTTTTTCTTATAAAGCACTTTTCAATGACTGTTAGACCTCATTTTAATACCAGTTCACGCTACTATGATCCCCTCATCCGTGATTTCATATTGCTCTTTAGCCGGAGTGTAACAACCGCTGTCCTCTCATAGAGAAAGCACAAGCCAGCAGGGATAAGAATGAAACAGGTGTCTAAGTAAACGCTATTTTGAAACGCAGATTTCCCTTCCATGCGTGAATACTTCTGCCCGCTTTACACTCGACCTAAACTGTTCCTGCCTTAAATTTCAAATTTCATCAAACTTAATAATTGTAAGCTAAAATACTGCTTAAATGTGTTGAGAATGTGAGGTGCAATGAAATATAGATGACACTAGCAATTTAATGAACACTCTAATTTTATATTTATTAAAAGGAAACTTCTCATTTCCTGTTTGTGACCTTGCTTTTGCATATTACGTCATCTGATAATTTGTAAAAGTGGTAGAAATTACTATATGTTTCGAAAAAAAATTTTTGTGGCTTCAGCTTGTGATAATTAGAACGAACGGTTGATCATTTTCTGCACTCGAATCAAATATCTACAAACCGGATTTTGTGTCCACAATTACAGCGCGGACGCTCTGTATCACATAAGATCCAAATAAATGTAGCTGCATTTTTCTTCTTGTTCAATCACCAGAGGCAGCATCAATAATAAAATATCGCCACTTTCTAAGGCTTCATGCTTTCGAACTTCTCAGCCCCTTATCAGGTGGCAGTGCGGAAAGAATACGGCCGAAATCATATAAGTAACTTCTAAGATGGCACTGGGGCTTGGTTGAATAACTCTATCTTGAGGTGTTCATTGAAATGAAGGACTTTAATGGACAACCTATGGCTCACTCTCATTATACGAGGAACAATGGTACATGTGAAATATCAACAGTCTCTCTAAAGAGCGGCTGTAACACGCTGATAAGATATCTAATCTTGGCAAGCTTATATTCTACCACGAGAACAAGAAAAGAATTTTCACTTACTATCCACTGCCATTTCGTGCTTTCAGCGTGTACACATACGAATGTTCTCCTTCGGCACCAACCTTCTCTACGTAGTGGCACTTGAAGTTTGTCCCCTGCTTGTAGTTTCTCATCCTGACGTAGAGCTTGCCAGAAAGTTTCAAGAACTGAGAGCATCAAACAATCAATTAATCGACTTACAGTTAAGTAAAAATTTCTACCTTGTCATTTGTTTGCGAAAATAATAGGCAGAGCTGACTATATGCGCTTTTTTATGAATGAGTATCATAAACCATTAGCCTGAGCGCCTTGAAGACAACAAAAACGCAAAGCAACAAAGCTATTTCTCAAGTTGCGCTCGACGCATTTTAGATTTAGGACTGCCTATAAAGGTGCTACATTTTACAGATAGCCTACCCATTACACCCTCCCTAAAAAAAGTTATGGCCGAGTTATCAAGACGCCTTATAACACGAAGCGTTCTTTAAACTGTAAATTCGGCGACTGTTTAAGTACGTAGGGGAGATGTTGCATACGTGCAATAAAGCAGCCACATACTAAGATGATAATAAATGCTGAATCATCCTTTAGTTTGATCAGACCTATGAATGCTGCTTTCCTCGGCTGATCTTGAGTACCGTTTCCCCTCCACCACCAGATGGATCATAGGACAAACGCGCCTGAGGCACGCTATTATCCGGAGGGTTCGGCGCCGCTGATCTCTCCACGGGACAAAACAGCATTATATTCGCGTTTGTCCTTACAGTAAAAACCAAACGACTTCCTTACTTACGTTTTGAATTTCCTGCTCGTCAAAGTGCGTACTATCTTCCTCGTATGGTGGCCTGGGGCCAGCCATAGAGCCAATGACCAGCATTGCCACACAAAGTGCGAGAGCAAACATGCTGCCTGATGAACCTCACAGGCGGCTATCGAAGACGCTTTCAGAGCTCAGTGCGGAGGCTTTTATATGCGGTGGTTCCAACAATATTCAGAAATCACTTGTTATGACACCTGCTGGGATGTTTTGAACAATCATAAAAATAATAACATCCTCTCTGTCAAATGTGCAGGAGGGAAACGATGTGCGGAGCATTGGGAAATACGTAGGCGTACATAAATGTCAGCTGCAGATGTTTTAGCCCGCAAAATAGTTCGAGTGCTCTCGTCGCTTATTTATTTGTACTGTCGTATTTTTTTCAGTTTTTTGTGCCCTGCTTTGGCTATCAAAAGTTTATGGAATGAACTATTTAAATAATTTGTTTTCCATTACAGCCACAGAATCAAGTCGCCTGAAATGTGATAAAGTAAGAGAGGAGAAGTATGCTCCATCTGCTGGCAACTACACCATGTTACTGTGCCATGAGCGGGAGCTGCAATTTACCGTTTTCTGTTAACACACAAAGCGTCACATATTGATCACCATAGTGCTACCTCCGTACCTTTTACTTGGGTAGAAACTCAAGAAAACTTTTGGCATCTTTTACTGTGGTCGTCATCATCATCCTGACTATGCTATTTGCAGGACAAAAGCCTCTCCCATGTCTCTCCACTTAACCCTGTCCTTTGCCAGCTGCGGCCACCGTATCCCTGCTAACTTCATCTCCTTCGCCCACCTAACCTTCTGCCGCCCCCTGCCACGCTTGCCTTCTCTTGGAATCCACTCCGTTACCCTTCAGGACCAGTGGTTGTCTTGCCTTCGCATAGTATACCCTGCCCAAGTGCATTTCTTCCTCTTGATTTCGAGTAGTATGTCATTTACTCGCGTTCGTTCGCGCATCGACTCAGCCTGATTTCGGTCTCTTAACGTTACACATATAATTTTTTCTTTCCATAGCTCACTGCGTTCTTCTTAACTTAAGCTGAACCCTTTCCTTCGCCTCCACTTTTCTCCCCCGTAGGTGAGTACCGGTAAGATACAGCTAGCTGTTCTACCCTTTTCTCTTGAGGAATATTGGTATCCTGTCAAACACGATCTCAGCGAACCTGCCATATGCGCTCCACTCCGTTATTAATTTTCTAGTTATTTTCCTCTCACGATCGGGTCCAGCGCTCACTACCTGCCCTATGCAGAAGCATTCTGTTACCACTTCCGGCACCCGTCTACCAATTGTGAACTCCTTTTCTCTTGCGAGATTGTCGGACGTGTCAGGTTCATTTTTTTCATTTTTTTTCCTGTGCGCAAACGAACCATTCTTTCTAATAAGCAAAGGTCGAACCATGTACAGCTTACAGCGTTAAGCCGTTAACTGTACCGAGCTGTTGCAGCCAAAGAGGGATAGCACCATCTTGTTGCCTTGAAAATTCGTCGAGAACATTTCACAATAGAGTAGCCAGAGCAATTACTGTTGTTTGAAGTAGCGAAAATTTCAAGCTAATATCTGCGCCGTCCTACTGGTTATTCTCATTCTCTTCATATAAGAAGGAAGATATCCAGATGTTGGGGTGTCCTGGTGTTTGCTGTCATTTTCGCACTCTTTGAAGCTTCAATCTAATATCCCAGCTTCTTTCCCGTACTTCCTGCAGCTGATAGTGCATATATCGGAGCCAACACGAACGCAAAGCTGTGTGGTGAGCTACGGAGAAGTGCCGAATCATGCATTATGTTACCCTGCCAAGTTTAACTTGCGAACATTTAGGTGATTTTGCTAGAGCCACCAGCTGACATGTGGAGCTGACGCGCCATTGCTATTCGAAAACAATATAGAATGAGAATTTCTTGACAAATTCTGTTGCGTTAACGCCCATTACGAGCTACATAGGCTCTAGTATATATATATATATATATATATATATATATATATATATATATATATATATATATATATATATATATATATATATATATATATATATATAAATGTTAGCAGACACAGCAAATGAAATGAGGGGCTCGTTTGACAAACACATGAAGGTAGGCAACAGTCACAAAAACCAAGGTGCACAGGGGAATGTGTTTAATTAGTAGGGACAATCAATTAGTTCAAAGAAAATGACTTATATAGCACCAGAAAAAACAACCGTGCCGCCGGTGGGCCTCCAAATACCGCAACCGCTCGACCGGTGCTCTACCAACTGAGCTACGGCAACATCTGTCCGATCTGCTGCTTTCGTGGGTATTTGTCTTTTTGCGTGTAAGCGAATCTTGAGAGTGTTCACCAGCGCCATCCTCGTTCATAGCGGTTGACGTAGCACATCCTGTAATACCGCGAGTGTGACGTAGAACGTCATCTAATGGCGAGGGCGGAAACTGTGCGAGAACCCTCCTATGCTACCTATGGCATCAAGACTGCCAGAACCGACGCCCTCGTTAAGCTATTAGCCGACAACGTTATACAAATGAGGAGCTCGTTTGACACACATATGAAGGAAGCCAACAGTCACCAGATTTTTCTGCTGCTATATAAGTAATTTTCTAATTGATTGGCACTAATAATTAAAGAAAAAACATTCCCCTGTGCACCTTGGTTTCGGTGACTGTTGGCTTTCTTTTCTTTTCGGTGTGCTGTAACCCTCCCTCTAGTGATACGCACTTTTTCTTCGCAATTCTGGATTACTCTGCTTGGTTTTGTTAAGCGACATGCAGTTCAACGTCTCTTTCGCTGCGCCCTGAACGTGAGCGCATTACCGAATAAGAATCAAAATTGTTAATTCATTGCATTAAAATTTTTCCTCCTCTGAGTGCAACAATTTCTCTAACGAAGGCAAAAGAGCAAACATTAAAACAACTAGACACTTCTTGTGACGCATATTGAAGTAAGAGGCCTACTATCTGGATCTATCTTACTCGATTAAATCGCACCTGTACATTTTTCTTTTGTCAGCTGTAGATGCAATGCTAAAACATGTTCAAAACAATATATATACTTCAAGGTGTACGACCAATTTGCGATATAAAAGTTTTGTTAGCACATAGCTGTCGCGAGCTGTAACAAGGTTTTTGAAATTTGCGACAGATAAAGTATCATACATTGAATTTATAATTAAACTTCAACCGATATTTTTGTCTGCTTTTCGAAAGTGGCTGTAATATGTTATAACCACAGCAAGCAAGAGATACTAACCAACGACTTCCTTGAAACAAAATGTGTAGACATTCAAAAATTTCCAAAATCCGTCAGGTGAAAACCATGAAAGAAGGGTTACACTGCGAGAAAACGATATTCTAAGAATTCTTTACCATTACTGAGCAATATATTTAATCTGACTTGTAACAACGGAACCCAATCATAAGTTATCTGTCAAAATACATAATTCAAGTTACTCTGAGTAATGTAGAATTCGGTGCGCTATAGAAAGAAAATTTCGAGCCGAAGCAAGCGATGATAACTTTAAGGGTGTATGGAGATGCCCTTTGGCAAGTGTCATTTGCAGGCTTAGAGTGGAACATAGCTGAATAAAATTATTAATGTTGTTCGAGGAGCCGCTTGGCATTTCCACCAACATCGAGCGATGCCAAGGTGCACAAGCCTCAATTACTTCGAAGTCTGGAAGAACCAGTGCGTGCGGCAAGGCCGGCGTCATCACGAATGTGATAGGCCATGCCGGTCATTCGTCTTGCTTACTATTGGTTGAGGTCGATGAAAGATCTTGCCAGCATCACTAATCTATCGCTGTTGATGGTGAAAAACTAATTAAAAGTAAAAGAAAGGGGCGTATTGCAAAAAAATAAATCACTTTTCGTAAAGATGAAGGGGAGAAAAGGATAAGGAGATGAAAGAAGGAAAGAAAGTAAAGTTAGGATTTTCCCTATATAAACGTCTAATAAAGTATTGTTTTTCTTGCTTTTTCCTCCTTTTTCGTCCACTTCGGTTCTTGAAATTGTTATTGATGCATCTTAGCCCACAGGTGTCGATTGTGGTGTGGTGATTAACTAAAAGGGCGTCCAATAAAGCCTTGTTTTTCTTTTTTCTTGATGTGACGTGAAGGTGTACTTCTGCGGTGACGCCAAAGGCGGCTGAAACTCATGGTGCAAAATCGTTTATTAATGATTATTTATGTGTCGCATCGGTATTTTGAGCTCATTTTCATGACTAGGCTAGTATCCCTCTTTCTAGAAAAAAAAGGACATTGAAACGTTTTTTATAGTGCGCATATGGTCCATATTCAAGTTGACTTTAAGAAACCATGCCTAATCATTTAGTTCATTGAAATTTAAGTTTATCTTGACTCTAAGATAGAGAATTGATATCTAATTTTCGAACCATTTTAGGTCCCCTTTCTTATGAATTATGAAGATAACGTTATTCTAAGCTTCCGATACACTCGAGGTCATAAGACTTTGCGTATAAAGGATGGCTAGTTTCTCTAGCACTACATTACAACTGTTCTTTAATAGATCTGCTCTCACCTGATTCCTGCCAGCTAACAGCATTCCTGTTGAAAGATAGTGGGGTGTATTTTTGCGCTAGTCTACTAATGCATGTACTGCCTTTCTTAGAAATAACTTTCGCCATGATCATGTTTAATATGCGCCGTTCACAGTACTGGTTTAAAACGCTCATGTGATAATACACGGGTGTAGTCATATACATCGTATCGCAAAGTAGCACTGCTGCTCATACAAAATCTCCTGGGTTAGCATGTTTTGCAGCGGATGTTCTCGCAGCGGAATGGTGGTTACTTTGAAATGTTTATGGAAGTGCCGAAAGCCAACTTTTTTATTGATTAACATGGCATTCTATTCAACCGCGCAGATCCTACCACTTCTGAATCGAAGAAGGTACGTCATCTTAAGCGAGGAGTCAAAGAGCAGCTTTTCATAGGACTTGGGCGCGACCCTCCTAGCAAAGTGGTTGGTTTTGCTCGGGAGGCGACTAGCATGGAGCGCGCCTTGGCGTAGAGGTTCACGCTTTGTAAAATTTTTAGCTCATTGCCAGTGAAAGCATTCATTCCCAAACAGCTTGCATGTGTCAAGGGTATCGTACGAGGTGTCGACCGAGCATCGTCCTCACAAGAAATTCTAATGAATTTCAAGATGCGGGAGTTTGGGTCCTTTCAGTTTACCGCTTCAGTAGAGAGGTAAACGGCTCGCTAGTTGCTACTCTGTCTGTAATAACAACTTTTGCTGGCTCTTCCTGCCCTGCTGAATTAAAAATCTGGCCAATTGTTTACAGTGTGGACTCTATAGAACCCCACACTCTTCAACGCACCAACTGCTGGCGGTTCGGGCATAGCGGCAGAGCATGCAAGTCGGCGATCTGCTGCCGTTGATGTGGACAAGGTCATTCTGCTGATAATTGCACCTAAGAACAGCCTCATTGTTGCCTCTGCAGCAACATTCACTCAGCTGATGAGGCCGACTGCGCAAAACGTAGTAAAGAGCGCAGCTTGTTGGACATTAACACATAGAAGCGGTGCTCAAGAGCCAATGCTTATGCTGCTCTTAACAGCAAGAAAGATTCATACGCTAGTTGTGTGCGCGCTTCTGTTGGCTTTATGGAGTCCAACTGGACTGCCTCAATTGGGACCGCAGTAGAAAAAGCCCTTAATAATGTGGTTGAGCGAATGCTAAACACTTTTTCTTAGGTGTTGGCTTAGTTTGTTGCAGTACAATCTGTGTCACCATCAACATCCGTCCTGGCAGCAACGCCTGCCTGTGCTTCAACTTGTGCAGCTAGTGCTGGCCGCTCTACATAACCTCTTGATGCTCCCCAGGTCCCACCTAACATCTCTGTTACTAGCAGTGAATGTCGCTTTGACATGTGCACAACAGATGTCGAAATGTCGTGCCCTAAGCAGAAGTGACGTGCTTCCTCGTCGCCATCTAATTCTAGTTCTCCACAGATGAAAGCTAAAAAAGGACCATCCAAACTTCTTCCCCAGGTTGACATCCTTAAAGAGGCGGTTTCTGCATCTTCAATTGGTCAATAGTCATGGGTGGTCTCAAAGTGTTACAATAGAATTGCCGATCCGTATTGTCTTCTCTTGTAGATCTAGAAATACTTATTCACAAACATAAACCTGATATTGTGCCTTTACAAGAAACTTGGCTATGGCCTTATAAATCATTTTCAATCAGAAAGTTTCGAGTTTTCAGGCCAGATCAAAATGATGGCAGGGGAGGTGGATTGGTAACCATGCTATCCAAACATTTATGCCATCAGGCATCTATATCTAAGAAAATTCTTCTTCCTGACTGCGACCTTTTAGCGATCAAAATTTCATTTCCGCATTGTGCGATTGTTACAATTGCTAATGTCTATTTTCCTTTAGGTGTACACAGGAGAGACTTTTTCGACAGCTTGGTGACTGGCACAAGCAGGGGAGTCATCGCAGGAGATTTTAATTCTCACCATAGTTACAGGGGAAGTCGTACTGAATCCTGCGGCCAGCTTCTCTGATCATGGCTGTCTGCAAATGCTGTACGCTGCTACAATTCTACAGAAATAACCTTTACGCGAGAGGTTGCTCGCTCAGCCATTGACTTAACATTATCAGCAGGTAGGCTAGAGGTGACAGATGGGTCGACAGAGAATTCGTGTGCATGTAGTGATCACCTTTCTATAACATTCACTATCCGGTTATCTCCGCTCAAAACTAGTTATCTAACCCATAAATTTGTCAACCACAATATTTATAAAATCGGATGTCCGCCTCATTTGCCTCTATAGTTAGTACAACCCGAGATGACAGAGCTCAGCAGACGGTCTCATTTTTGCACAATGCAGTAGACCCCTCAATATTCGCTGTGCCCGCAGCAGTCTCTAATAAACAGCCGTCTCCTTGGTGGCCAGAAGAGTGTGAGAAGGACTATCGTCGCAGAAAAGCGGCCTGGAAGAGGCTATTCTGCAACCAGAGTCCAGCTAACTGGTTAAATTACAAATTCTTCTCTGCATCTTTGAAAAGAACAACTGCAAAAGCCAAGGAGGAGTATAACCAAAATTTAAACACATATCATTCAAATCCTCGTAATCGGAAGGCCCTCTATTGATCCATGGCACGTAAAAAGAGTTCTGCAGTCTCTCTCCTCACTAGGTAAACAGTGTTATCACCATAAAAGGCTCAGGAAACCCTGGAGCGTATTGCTCAGGGATCTGCGTTACGCTTGCAGACGCAGAGAAACGGCTCTTTGAGCACAATTTCACCCTCTTCGAATTATACTGAGGTTGACGCATCAGAGCTCATCTGATTCCTGGCGATGTTGTGTCCAGCAATTCCTGGACCATATGGTGTCGCAGTTGGTATAATTAAAATTTTAGCCCAGGATTTTACAAGTGACTCTTAGATACGGTCTATGCTTCGTTGGAAAATGCATGAATTTCAAGCATCTGGAAGACAGTTAAAATTATTTTATTGATGAAAGATGCAGGAAAAAGATACGTCTTAGATAATATTCGGCCAATTGCGCTGACTTCAAGTTTAGTCAAACTAATAGAAAGAATAGTGCAGTCACCTCACAAAACAAGTTCATGATGTCAGCGGTCTAAGTTCAGCCCAGAGTGGCTTCCGTCGCGGATGATCTATATGGGCCGCGCATGTGGATCTAAAGAGCAGAATCCGGCTATCGCTAGGCAGACGGGAAGTTTCAGCTTTGGTTACACTTGATGTAGCAAATGCCTATGACAGTGCAGAACATACTATTTTACTTAACTGACTTGCTGAGTTACATCCTCCTACCTAGATTTATGCGTGGATATTTGAATTTCTGAAGGACAGATACTTTTATTGCACTGACGGAACCCTATGTTCTTATGCATAATATCAATCAATACGTGTGCCGCAAGTATCGGTTCTATCCCCACTGCTTTATAATATTTTGGTCAGGGGCACCCACATTCGTCCTGATATAACAATTTTTGTGTATGCAGATGACAGCTTTTTCCGCCTGGTCCTGGGATATTCATTCCCTTTACCAGATTCTTCAGAGATATTTGGATGCCCTTGGAGTATGGTACCAGGGTATTAATTTATCCCTGAATGTAGACAAATGAGGCGTTTTGGTATTTCCTCCAGACGCGCCTTTGCACATTTCAATAGTCCATCGCTCTAACCAGATTCCGCAAGTGGAATCCGTAAAATATCTAGGTGTTACTTACCACCCAGCATTAGATTGGAGCATTCATATAAAGAACAATGCGTTTAGAGGAGAACGCGCTCTAGGCCGGCTGACAAGAATCGCGAATAAAAAGTTTGCTATGCGCCGCGACACATTACTGTTACTATACAAAGCCTACGTAAGATCTATACTTGAATATGGTTGCATTCTGTTCTCCGGTAGCGCAAACTACAAGATTCAACCCTTAATCTTACTAGAAAGTCGCGCTCTACGTCTCTGCCTTGGTCTCTCAAAACAGTTTCAAACGCCCGGATTTATCTGGAAGCCCCTTATCTCTGATCTAAATTCCCGCTTTAAAATACTCACGGTGTGGACCTTCCCTCAGGTCGATGGACCCGGTGATTAATGTCAGCACTCATATTTTCGTGTCTCAGCCAGCCTTTTTCTTTTCTCAACATTGACCACGGTATCAAATGCCACAAATTATGTTAGCACAGAACCTTTTAACACCGATTGGTGTTGATCTCAGTTCTTTGCAGTCGGTTGACGGCAAACCGGCAGCAGTGCAATTACATTTTAACCACATCTTCCCATCTCTTGCGAAACACATGCCTGAAACATTTTAAACGGTCTTCTCTCTGATCACACAGAGGAACAACCCTATCATACATAGCTTCCTACCGGCGCCTCCGTCAGCTGCCAAAAAGCTGCAGTTGGAATCTTTTCACAGAATTTGGCATGAAGCCATTCTGTCCCCATCCCAGATTATATTCCAATATTGTTTGTGGAATTTTTGGCTCTTGGAATGGCCCTGCACAACATTCCATGTCATGTGTCTCACGTTATTATCCTCGGTGATTGTCAGTTTTAGTGACCCTTGAAACTTCACAGAAGGTTTCTTGCGGCGTTCCCTGCGATTTTTGGTCCCACGCACTTTGTAGGAGGTCCGTTTTGTCTGGTTATCTGGCCATGCAGGTATTCATTCAGATGAGGTGGCTGATTACTTGGCAAGGTCGGCCCTTCACGGCTCAGTGACACATCCCGTCCCGACTGTGAGCCTGCTGGCGATTTCCAGGTTTCACCGGTTCCAACACATATCAGCCAGGTTACGTGATCCCTTACTAAATACCACTGGATATCAGCACTTAGCATATAATTGGAACGTCCGTTTGTGTAAAACCCTGGCCGTGTGAGGTGGGAATGAGCGATTGTGGTGCAGGATTCCCAGTTTGAATTTATATTTATGCAGGTGTGGGTTGGCACCGACAAACCTATGTGACGCATGCGGGCGGTTGAATCTGTAGAACATTTTCTCCGCTCCTGTCCAAAGTTCGTACTTCAGAGAAATATTTACCTGGAGGTCTCTTTCTTCAAGTTAGGGCTCCGGTTATCTCTGCCAGTGCTATTATCATTTGGTGAGAGCGGCAAAGCGTTTGAATTGAGTTCAATTTGCGGGATTCTCCATGGTTACATAATTGCAACTGGTAGGCTGATTCGCTAATTCTTATAATATTCTTCGAGCTCTTCTTTTTAACCAAAATTCTGTCTCTTACTTAACTTTAAATATTCCTCTGTCATTTTTACTGACACATTTTTGAAATATCACGGTTGGTCCTAAAATTTTGTCGTAATCTCCCGTGGAAATTTCTTTGTTTATGCCACTACACCTTCGCAAATCCCCTCGCGTGGGTATGAGCTAAGTTCACTGAGGTAAAGTAGAAGAAGAAGAAGAACTGAAGAAGACGATAGAAAGAAACACGCAGATTTTAACTGCCCCTTTCCAAGATTTCAACCCCAGGCAACCTGAAGTGGCTCCTCTGCTGAAAGGCATTGCACGGGCGAAGTTAACGACGGACAAAACCACATATGCCATGCCAGTAGTAGCACTGAAAACGCCGATGATAGGTTTTCGGGACACCAGGATGAGCGCTTTGCGGGTCTCTGGAGTGACAGGCACAAACGTCGGAGCGGAGATGGCGTGGGATGAGAAGTAGCCATTTTCTGCCGTCAGGTTTGTAGTTGGGTAGGTAAAAAAGACGATCAGAGAAACGGGATGCTTGGCAGAGGGGCGCTCGATGATGTGGTGTGGAGCTATGGTAGGGCCCCAGAGAATATTCAGCAGGGGAAAAAATCCAAGGATCTCATCGTTTCCCGGAGGGCTTTCCTGAGTTTGTGAGGGCGACCAGTGGAAGGTGCGATTGGAAACAGTAGGAACGATTAAATGGGCCGCCGCCTGACGCGGTGGGCACGCTGCCCACCACCCTCTCGGCAGGTGACCAACCTGCCACAAAACCTGCTTGCGACAGACAGACAGACAGACAGGCAGACGGACAGACGGACAGACGGACGGACGGACAGACAGACAGACAGACAGAGGGACGGACGGACGGACAGAGAGACAGACAGAAACACAGACAGACAGACGGACGGACGGACGGACGGACGGACGGACGGACGGACAGACAGACAGACAGACAGACAGACAGACAGACAGACAGAGAGACAGACAGACAGACAGACAGACAGATAGACAGACGGACGAACGGACGGACGGACGGACGGACGGACGGACGGACGGACGGACGGACGGACGGACACCTATGCTCAGCCAACGTAATGCAGAATTATGTCGCCTTCTGCGAGCGCGCGACGTGAGCAGACGTGTGTCTCTTCGGCTCCGCCAATTTTCGGCTGGGGCCACGTCCCAAATCATTCTACCCCGGCAAAACTGGCGTCAAACGAGCCGGAAAACGAAGCGGAACACCTGGACTCTGAATTCGTCCAGGTAGGCCGATTTTCTCTAAAATTACGGCCGTTTTTCGACCGACCACGTCGGCGCCGTCGTTAAGCCTAACGGCGTCGCCAACGCCTGGCCTGGTGGAATTGGCCCTCCGAGGACAAGATGGCGATTTCCGCGCAAGAAGTGCGCGGCTACGACCTTGAGGCGATGTTGTGGACCTCGGTGCCCACCACCGGAGATTGAAATTCGACGGTTACTCCCAAAATTCGGAGTCAAGCTTTGCTTCAAGCGGCTGCACGCCGCTCCCAAGACAAAGCCCAGATGGCGGCGTTCGGCGCCGCCCCGGCCGCCGGTTCGTCGGTCGGAAACGTGAACGCTCCCGCGACGCGCGCCGCGGGAAGCAAGGACAAGGCGTTCTCGAAGTGGAAGCCGCGTCCAATGCCCAAACCGACACCTGAAGACTACGTCATAGTTATAAAGCCCCGAGAAAGCGTTTCTCTTCACGAGGCGTTCACAGAAACCGGCTACGGCACTGCCATTTCAGCGTACCTCGGGTTGAAACGGGCCCGCGCCATCTCCGTTCTACCCTCACGAGAGCAAAACCTCATCATTGTGCATACCCCGGACATCGAGGCGGCCGACCAGCTTATCGGGGACTTCGCAGTAAATTCCGACAATGGGTCGATCCCGCTTCGGGGTTACCTAAGACAAGACGGCGGCAACATGTGCCACGGCGTGATCGTGGTCCGTAACTCGGACACCACGGAAACTCTTAAAGACCGAGTGTGCTGGCGCGCCGGCACCATCCTGGAAATCCGGAAGTTCGGGACATCCAACAAAGCACGCATCACTTTCGCGGGTAAGGAGAAGCCCCGTTACGTACATTATGACAACATGGTCGTCTCTGTGAGAAACTACTACAAAACTATCCCGGCGTGCGGCCAGTGTGGGGTCGTCGGGCATCGCGCTGATGCGTGTCCAAACCTGCGATCGAACACCTGTGGACTCTGCGGATTCCAAGCTCCGCTAGTGGAGGGGGTGCGGGCTCCTCACAACTGTGTTCCCCGGTGTTCTCTGTGCGGTGGCTCCCATGCCACCAACTCTCGTGACTGTGCAGCAAAATTCCGCACACCCAAGACGAAAAAGAAAAAAACGGCGTCCAAGAAGAAAAGCCGCTATCTTGGGCCTCCCGGCGATCAGCATGGCCAGGAAATCTCCAACACCGAGAACCCACCTACCGGAGGTGCTGCAAAACAACCATCCAAGGTGTCGCCACCACACGGCGGACTGGCGAAACAGTCGACAGAAACGCGCGGTGATACCAGGGCCTGGGTCAACGCAGTCAAAAATGGCCACCAGGTGAGCGGTTCGGGTGGGGCTGCTTCTCTCTCCCCCCTTTCCACTCCCTTTCCAAGGGCGCATAGCGCCGAGCAAGATCAAATAGCAGCACTCAGGGCCCAAAATGAGATGCTGCTAAAGAAAATTAACGAATTGGAATCTAAAATCAACCAGTCTTCTTCTACCCCCTCGCCTCCCGCGGCTGAGGTAATGGAGAGTGAGCTCGTGGTACCGAAGGCGGTAACAAGTTTGGAGGCCGCATTCGAGGCCCGCCTCGGGGCCACAGAGGCCCGATTCGCCGCTATAGAAAATCAAATTTCAATGATGGTAAACGCCATCTCCAAATTGCAAGAGACAATCCCCGCGATGATTGCCCAACAAATTGCGAATTCCTTGCGCTCCTCGCGCAGGCCCGGCGATCCCTTACCCGGCCGCCCTCACAAAACTTCTAGACGCACCCCCGAGGTAGCCGACGACGACAACTGCTCACTCTCTGGTATGGAGGATACCCCCCTTCCTGCGAGTGTTGGCTCCGGAGCAGTGTCAGTACAACCCCTCCTCAATCTAAATGACCATGGCGAGCAGCCCTAAGATCAGGCGCTCCCCAAGAACCAATTCGGCCACCCCCGTCCAAATTGTCCAGTGGAACTGTCGGGGCTTCCGTTCTCGCGCAAAGAGGGCGGATCTCCGACTTTACCTTTCAACTTTCGATTCTCTTCCCGCGGTGGTTGCCCTCCAGGAGCCAGGGAGTGGCGTCACCCTCACAAATTACATCCCCTTTCAGCAGGACCCCTCTTCCTGCGTCTGCGTGCATAAAAATTATACGGCTAATCTAGTTGACTTGGAACTTTACACAGAATATTCCTATGCGATGGTGACACTTCTTCCGCTCAAGAAACAAGATGCACCACTCCACGTACTCAACATATACTGTTCCCCCAAACTCAAAAATGTAACGTTCGCAGCACTCTTTAGCCGCGCTCTAAAGGCTGCGGGCAGGGACCCCCTGGTGATTGTGGGCGATTTCAACGCCCACAGTACACTATGGGGATACGTGCGTGAAGAGAAGCGGGGACGCAAGCTAGCGGAACTCGCGTCCACGCTGGGCCTGACTCTTCACACTGACCCTGCATATCCAACGCGGCTGGGTGATTCCGTGACCCGGGATACATGTCCGGATCTCACCTTTACCAAAAACATTGTACACGCAGAATGGATCAACACCGAGGAAACCCTCGGTAGTGACCACTGCCTTATCAAAACCACCGTAAGGACTAAACCATTGGCAAGACCCCACGCACAAGCTCGGCTTCCAGACTGGAATAAGTTCCGGCAAAACTACATCAATTCGGCGTCTATCCACGAACAAGGCTACCACGCGTGGGCACAAGGATTGGTTACACACCTTCGTTCGGTGGAAACACAAATTCAGCTCTCGGAGGCCACTCCGGAGGTGGACAACCACCTTCTGCACCTCTGGGAGGCGCGGCACAGCCTCGTCCGCAGATGGCGCCGCCAAAAACGTAACAGAAAGCTCAAAATTCGTATCGCCGAGCTCACCCAGCGAGCGGCAGAGTACGCGGCCCAACTTGCCGACTCGAACTGGGTAGACCGCTGCAACACGGCGGCCAGACAAATGTCGAGCCGGAGCACGTGGCGCCTTTTCCGCGCCCTAATTGACCCGACTCAAACCCGCGCCGAGACACAAAAACATCTCCAACGAGCTATTCATAGCTTCGATGGAAATACATCAAAATTAGCATGCAAACTGCGCGACCAGTATCTTTGCACTAAGCAGGACCCCGGAGGACCCGCGTTCTCGTATGCAGGTTCAGAGAACGCGAATCTGGATCAACCGTTCCAGTTGCATGACCTCAAGGCGGCCCTAGCTAAAATGAAACGAGGAACGGCACCGGGCAGGGACAAGATAACTGTGAAAATGCTTGCTAATCTTCCCGATCCCGCCTACGAAACCCTCCTCGCTTTCATCAACTCGATCTGGCTTGGTGAGGCACCTCTACCAATTGAATGGAAGACCGCCCTGGTAACTTTCATTCCGAAAGCCGGCAAAGCCATAAACACAGACAACCTCCGCCCCATCTCCCTCACGTCTTGCGCGGGAAAGCTGATGGAGACCATGGTGCGGGATAGGCTGTCTGGGTTTCTGGAAAATGAACATACATTCGCAGACACCATGTTCGGTTTCCGCCCGCAGAGGTCCGCTCAAGATGTTCTGCTTCAACTCGACCGAGAAATTCTCAACCCTGTCGAATATCCCTTCAACGATAAGGCAGTACTCGCCCTTGACTTGAAGGGGGCTTTCGACAATGTCACACACGAAATCATCCTGCAACATCTCTCCCAAACGAACTGTGGACATAACACGTTTCAGTACATCAAGCAATTTCTCTCGGATCGACGAAGTTTCATCCGAATACAAGACGACGAACACGGCCCATATAAACTGGGAACGAGAGGAACCCCACAGGGTGCGGTCCTCTCGCCATTACTTTTCAATCTGGCCATGATGAAACTCCCGGCTCAGCTGGCGAAGGTCGAAGGCATCCAGCACGCGCTGTACGCCGACGACATAACCATCTGGGCCAAACACGGATCGGTTGGAGACATTGAGGCCAACCTGCAGCAAGCGGCGGAGATCGTGGACGCTTACGCCCGCCGCTGCGGCCTTCAGTGCTCACCGTCCAAATCCGAATTTGTGCACATTCGCCCGTCGCTTCAGTGCGCCACCAAAATGGAACTATCTCTGGCCAGCGGCCCGATACCCGAACACGATGAGATTAGAGTACTTGGTCTCCTTATCCACAAACATCGACGGGCTGATACCACACTAGCAAAACTGCGCAAGGTGGGGGACCAGGTGGGCCGGATGGTCCGCCGGGTTTCCAACAAACGCGGGGGGTTACGGTGCAGAGACGCTTTGCGGCTGGCGCATGCATTCGTGACCAGTCGAGTCCTCTACTCGACTCCTTACCTCCACCTGCGCAAGTTTGATGAGAACGCCCTCGAAGTGATTCTCAGAAAGATGTACAAGCGTGCCCTCGATCTCCCGATCACCACATCCAACCAGCGTCTCATGGGCCTGGGGATGGTTAACACATTCGCGGAGCTCCGGGAGGCGCACTTGACAAATCAATACACAAGGCTTTCAAAAACGCCGTCGGGTCGCCGCCTATTAGCCCGACTACACATCCACCACCCAACACTTACGGAAGAGCGCGTACGCATTCCTGAAATCTGGAGATACGCCCTGCACGTACGCCCTCTTCCGGCCAACATTACACGTGACGACCACAGTGGCAGGCGCCTGGCGCGGGCGGAGGCACTGGCCCGTCACTATGGGAACAAACATGGCATCTTCTACGATGAAGCATCAGGCCCTCACCATGGGGGGTGGTACACGGCCGCAGTCGTCCACCAAAAAATCGTGGTGAATGGCCTAACGTTCCGAGCTCAAGACATAACACATGCGGAAGAAGTTGCCATCGCGTTAGCCGCCGCAGACCAGGAGTCGCGAGTGATCGTCACCGACTCGAGAGGGGCCTGCAGAAATATTAAACAGGGGTACATTCCTCTCTTTGCGCATCGCATCCTTCAAAACAGTAACTACCTCGGGGCCCCCGCGTCTCGAACGATTGTATGGGCTCCAGCTCATATAGGCCTCGAAGGCAATGAAACGGCAGACGCCGCCGCCCGCGCGCTCACTCTCCGGGCAACGCCTTCAGACCCTTTGGATACGGATCCCGAACCCAATCCGGCCCTCACTTTTCGAGAAATTACTGAATTATTCCAATTCGGCCATGCAATTTATCACAAGCCTTGTAAGGGCCTCACAAAGGGGGAGGAACGCACACTCCGCCTTTAAACCAAAACACTGCTGTGCCCGGCAGTTTTAAAACACTTTGATCCTGCCTGTACAGGAGAATGCCCACACTGTGCGGAGAAATCTTCGGACATCTTTCACATGGTGTGGGCATGCAAGTCAACCCCGAACCTCGCCCCAAAACCCAACCCCACCCGGGAGGACTGGGAGGCAGCCCTGCTCGGCTGCTCGGACCTAGCAAGCCAGAAGGCCCTGGTCCACCGAGCCCGAGTCGCGGCGGTCGCCAATGGGCTCCTGTAATGAGGAGCCCACCTAGTGATTGCGAGAGGTTGCTCCGGCTACCTCAAGCTTCCTCCCTGAAATAAAGTTTTTCACACACACACACACACACACACACACACACACACACACACACACACACACACACACACACACACACACACACACACACACACACACACACACACACACACACACACACACACACACACACACACACACACACACACACACACACACACACACACACACACACACACACACACACACACACACACACACACACACACACACACACACACACACACACACACACACACACACACACACACACACACACACACACACACACACACACACACACACACACACACACACACACACGCACACACACACACACACACACACACACACACACACACACACACACACACACACACACACACACACACACACACACACACACACACACACACACACACACACACACACACACACACACACACACACACACACACACACACACACACACACACACACACACACACACACACACACACACACACGCACACACACACAAACACACGCACGCACACACACACACGCACGCACGCACGCACACACGCACGCACGCACGCACGCACGCACGCACGCACTAGAGAAAGGAGAGCGGTCACTGAGAGCATAACTCATTTCCTTATCTAGGCATACGGGGCAACACCAATGCATTTTACAGGCAAAATGTGGTTCTCAATTTTGATTCGTATCGTGCCCTTTATTAGGTTGGAATGGATTTCAGTGAAGACTCTCCTTGTTTGAGTTGAAAACGCACCCCAATATCCTGCCCACATTCTTCTTAAGGGGAAGTATAGAAGTGGGAATTATTTACTCAACAACCAGTGCACTGGTTTTGCGCATACTGAGAATTTTAGCGTAGACCGTAACGCTACCGCAGAATAGGTACAGAGCGCCGCCATGCACGCATGCGCTCCATTTGTCCCGATGCCAAAGCCTTGCGCGCGCATGGCCGGCAGATAGCATTATCAACCGCCGACATGGTGACCAGCGCATGTGCACTGCCGTGCGCTCTACATAATCCGTTGGTGTGCTTTGTATCCTAAGGGTCTATATTGTTTCTTACGTGTGTCTTCGCAACTGCATAGAACAAATCGTTGTCGTAGTTGATATGGCTGACTTTATTATCGTAGTAAGAGAGGAGAAACAACGCTCCTTAAATTTGCTGGTGAAAGCCTCATCGAGTAATAGCGAGAACGGCAGTTCTGCGATACAAAGAACTTCATCTTTCCCACTAAATTTCAAAACTCGCTTCCATTGCTAAGCAACCAATTCCTTCAACACGGTACTTGACCGAAGGCGCTGCTTCACTGTAGAATCTGTAGCTGGCACTTATCTTTGGAATGCAACTGACAGCGTTTGATAAACGTCATGTACCAACAGAGCAGGAAAAAAGGGAATAGATGATCAAAATTGTAAAGAAAAAAGTGGCAGTCTAGGAGTTGTTTGCTCAAAGCAAAGAGGTAGTGTGTTTGCAACATCATTGTATAGTCGGTGGCTTGCACTATTACCATAATGGAAATGATCGACTAATGCAGCAACGTCAGCCAGAATACAGCATTTGGAGCTGTTGACGTAGCTATGAAATCAAAGCCTCTCGCGCCGTCAGAGCCAAGAGCCGAGGAATGTGGCGTCCAACTGATGGCTCGGCTTTAGAAGGTGCGGAATGGAAAGGAAACAAACACTAGGGTGAGCATATCTATCATGGAAAGGTCGCCAAGTGCGCATGTCTCGAATGCACTGGAACTTGAAGCTGCAAACACAAGAAAGGCGAATAGCAAAAAAAAGCTATCACTTTGTGCTCGGTCCTAGTGTGCTCGACGTCGCTGCCTTTGTGCAAGTCCTGCAAGAATTCGATGCTTCAAAAAAAAATTTGAGGCGGTTCACAGGGATCAAAACGAAACGAGAAGTTCACGCCCATTTTAGAAAACCAATATACGAAGTGTCCTCGCCAACGCTGTGTGCAAGCTCGTATGAATATCGCACTACTGAGAACTACTGAGAATTATCTACTCAAAAGTGCTAGATAATTGTGAGCGGCTTTGTAATTTCGGCACTTGCGGTTCGCCTAGACGACAGCAGGTGCAAACCTGGACAAAACAGAAAATATGTGTCCTACAAGGCACAAGTTATAAAATGTACGCGGAGGATTATATGGAGACGAACAAGATATTAAATTTCTGATGCACATTATTTACGCCAAAATCATTTGAAGTCAATGGAAGCCTTATCAGTAGTTAGGTATTCATTGATAATTATGCCAGATATAATACGAGTAAAAAATTTGGACTATGTGGTGATTTGGCATCTTGGCTTAATTTCAAATTGAGCGAATATATTCCTTAAGCAAGCACCTATGCCACCGCATTTTACAAATGGATGTAGTGAGCTTCCCAGAAAAGATAACACGAAAAGGTTTTGTGTAATATATTTACAAGCACATCGGATGTGTGGCAGGCGAATGTTTCAGAGTATTGCCGGCAATAACTTTTCTTGCGTACGCTTTGCATGCGGGCTACTTTGACCACCACATGCTAAGACAAGCTTTTCAGCAGAGCACTGAAGAGCGAACAAGTGAAGATCTAACCGATTGACCTTATGCCCTCGATCGATCGGCACCAAGTTTACCGTGTCTTTGGCAGTCACAGCCATGTAAATGGCCTCGGCGCTGAGCCATGTTCCTTGCCTATGCTGCAGTTTTTCTTAATGACCTTATCTCATAGTATTTTAGCTGTGGTTGGTGTCTTGATCTCAGGCCCAATAGCCCATTATTGGGATTGAGCAGCGGAGGCAGAAACACAATAAAGGCGCGATAATATGTTACACTATAGACATCTGCATTTGACACTATTTCCTCCTGCGAATAGTATATTTCTGAGAGGGAATTTGTTACGGCACACAGAGAGATCGAGTTACTACGGCTGAAATTTGAGTACCAGCTGTCCATGGGAATCAATGTTCCTGTCATCCCCGACAGTATGATGGGCGTTGAAATCATCACAGATGATTTGAGGAGCTTGGCAGTGGCCGCAGAGCTGCTGTAGAAAGAAATTCAATGCTACCTTCTTCAGCGGGCACACGTACACGGATGAAATAGAAAGGGTTCGAAAGCCGATCTGTAGTCTCAAAGCCGCTACCTCAATGTCATCCGTGCAAAAATCGGAACTGATCGTCAACGCAAACTCGCAGACGTTATTGACAGTTTAGACCTGTGTGTTGCCAATGACGGAAGCCCCACATTCTTCCTGCCTCCAGCCTCAGCGACAGCCATAGATCTGACACTGCATTCACCTGACGTCCGCGTGAGGTGGTCAACAGAGCCTGATCGCATGGGAAGTGATTATTATCCGATTTTTCTGTTTGCTGCCGACTTCCGTATGCGGGGTCCTTAAATTAGCAATGTGGTTAACTGGGACAAGTACAGAGAGCACCTACAAAGTGTTTCTGGGGATGTTATTGACAAGATGATTTCTAGTAAGCAGGCTGGAACTACGGCAATCAAATTACCTGATCATTTTACAACCCCGGATTTAAAACTCAGGAACCTTTGCGCAGCGAGAAGGGCGGTGCGACAACTCATGCGGAAGAAGGACGACAGGGTATTGAAGACGACCTTGAATAAGCTGAATTCTGCAATAGACCGCACACGAACAAGCTCTACAGGTCACAATGTGCCTCATTCTGTACTAGTTTGACTGTTTTCGCACGCATGACGAGATTATGGCGAGTTATAAGCAGCCTTGCTGAAGAATCTCGTCTTTGGAAGCCTTTTGAAGGCCTTGCGATAAGCAAAGAAAAACCTATTGGATACTTGGCAGAGGAATTTGCAGACGAACTTGTAAGTGATAATTCAGGAATTGATATATATACACCCCCTGCTTCCTCAAGGTCTATCATGGACATCCCGTTCACGTTTAGGGAACTTCAGAATGCGCTCACTGGCCTGCGGCGCCGGTGTGCATTAGGTCCCGACGGTATCACCAACCAAATGCTGCATAATCTGCCTCTGGAACTCAAAAAGGAGCTCCTAAACTTCATCAATCAAGTTTGGAAGACTAGCGATGTTCCTCCGTCATGGAAGGTGGCATATCTAGTTCCAGTACTGAAGCCTGACAAAGATATGATTACACAGCGATCACCCCTGAAAGCTCGACAGGCTCTACTTTTTTTAAAAGCTTACCTTCAAGGCGTGAGATTGCCTCTATAAGTATAAAAATTTGGCCTTGTTCTCTTTCCAGGTGTAGGCAGACTTGATGAGTTACACTGAACACCAGAAAGCTTCCGGCCTTTCCACCTTAGACATTTTTTTTGACGTTGCAAAAGCTTATGACAACATGCTTCAGAGCTCCATTATGAACAGTTTGCAAGGCGTTGGAATCAGGGGACATATGTTAAGATTCATTTACACGTTTATCATTGATCGTGCGGTTTGTGTACGGCTATAGAGTTCCTTATGCACTGAAAGGGTTCTATCACGAGATGTGCCTCAAGGAAGGGTTCTTTCCTTACGCTCTTTAACGTCGTGTTGGTTGGCCTTCCCGATTCGTTGCAGAAAAAAAAATTGCAGGCAAGTGCGTATGTCAATATACGCTGACGACATCTGCATTTCTATTACTGGCTACCAACACAAGCGATTAGACATGATAGCTCGACAGGCTCTACTTTTGATACAAGCATACCTTCAAGGTGTGGGATGTTCACCAGAAGTGCAAAATTTCGGCTTTTTTTTCTGATTCCAGGTGTAGGAAGACATCAAGCGCATTTGAACATAGACGTTGCATTATGGTTACTCTAGCATCCGCCAATTTAATCACTCGCGTTTTCTGGGCGCCAATAATGACTCCCGTCTACAGTGGCGAAAAGCTGTCGACCCGATTGTCTCATCTGTATCTTCGCGTCTCAATATGATCCGTAGAATTGCAGGTGAGAGTGAAGAAACCTTAATTCTTCAATCGTCAAACTTCATGATGCGCTGGTGGTCAGTCGCATAATGTATCAATTGCTTTAATTTCCCCCTGGGCTTAAGAAGGGGCTTAAGAAGAGCCATTGGAGTTCCTCAGGCGGCTGCGAAAAAGGCAGTATTTCATGAGTCTCTATCGAAACCTCTTAGTTTCATCGCTTCTCAGAGACTACTAAAGCATCTAGGAAAGTCGGTAGCAGGGCAATCCCTTCACCAGTGAATCTGCAAGAGGTATGAGTCGAAGGCCTATTTGGCCTTTATTACTCTTAGTTTTAATGTTCGAAGGCAAAGAAAACGGTCGAAAGCCCCCTGGTCCTATCCGACCCTCGACTGTAAACTCACAATTCTCCATGCGAGCGCAAAGCGCAGCTCTCCTTTGGCAGCAACGCGCTCGCTCGTACTTGAACACTTGGAAGCAGGGTATGTCCGCCATCTTCAAATTTTCACGGATGGTTCAGTGAACAAGGTCCTACAAGCCGGCGCAGCGACTTTTGGAATTCCTTCTTTGGACTCTAAGTGGTCTGTACGCTTTACTGCTGTCATATCCTCAACAGCGGCTTAAAGTGTTGCTATTGAGGCGGCTTTACTGACGTTAGGGTCGTGTCCCGCTCAACGTGTTGTCATCTTAACTGATTAAAAATCTGCGCTGCCCTCTCACATAGGAGTCAGATGCGATGAGGTGACAGACAGTCTCGTCAACAAAGCTCTGTCAAAAATTCATCAAAAAGTACCACAAGAGTGAAAAATTCTATTCAGAAAACGATGCTCGGTCATTCTAGTACCCTCTGGAGTGCGCCCCACCAGCCATGTGTGACCAAGAGACTGAGAAGATCCCAGGCCACTCTACTGCATAGAATTCGCACGGGCTCTGCGCGTACTCCTGCCTGGGTGCATCAGACAGGTACGGCACCGCCTCCGCTAAGTTCTTTATATGGTGTGTGCGGGGATATAGAACATTATGCTATGTGCTGCCCAGAGTACAACGCGGAAAGGTATGTGATATTCGCTTCCTTCAAGAAGACAGGAGCCCTTCAGAGTACAGTTTAGGACATTGCCTCCCCAAGTAGAAACCACAATGCAGAAGGGAGGCTGCGCGCCTTCTTTTAGCTTTTCTGCAGGACACGGATCTTGTCTTTAAATGGTAACAGCAAGAACGAACTGTGGTCTACTGTGATTGAATGTGTGCGTAGACGGTGTCTTCTGGAGTGGACCATGTCATACAGAGAATGAATGCGTTCATAGATGGTGACTGCGAGAGTGGAATATGTACTATTATAAGTGACTGTGCCCATAGCGGGGCAGATCCGTCGTAGTTTAGGTCGTTATTAGCATATAACCGAGGCTACGGTGGAGCAATTGCCGGCAGACTAAGCAAGGCTAATCTCACCTGTAGCATACAGCAAATCAACTCAACTCTACTCTACCAGCTGTCCTCAACCAGCGCTGTTTTGTAACGTTGAAAGCACCATAGTCGGACGCAAATGGGGAAGACAGGAGCAATTTTTTTATCAGTGCAAAGAACGCTGCATCTCGACCCCTTGTGCTGTAGCCAAAACGCAGGTGATCGAGGGCGTTGGCGAACTATCCAACGCCAAATATCACTCCGGCCCTCTATTAGCACGTTCGATATGATGGTTGGATGCAGACTGGTATTAACACTAATAAGTACCCTCTAAAAGACGCCCTCAGGCCAATGGCATCGCCAGTTTTTTGGGACGTCTCTTTAGAAGGCATTTCATGAAACCGCCGGCGACCCACATGCGGTGTCGCTTATGAGAAATATCCCCGCAGGGGGGCGTCTGCAGCTTGCAGGCGTTGCTGAGTGGCCACACCACGGGCTCTTGAGCATCCGCAGGGACATTCCCGCAGTGGGATGAAGGTGAACAGTGCATCACCACAGACCCGAGCACCCGCACTTCTCCGTGCGTGGCATCGCCATATCCGCGGAAAAGGGTATTCTGGTGGTTGAGCCGAGGCCGAGTATTTGGACCTTTCATGTCTCCCAGCGGAGGCAACACATCACTTTGGCCCCAGCTTCCTGTAGACTGCACCTCCGGCCTTACCCGACCGGGGGAAATCGGCAATCGCCTTTTCCTATCCTCCCCTCTATCTTTCACTTTCCTACCGCTTTCTCACAACTATCCTGTCTCCTACTCACTTCTTCGTTTTTTCTTTTTTTCCTGGCGGCTGGGGTTAACCTTATGTGGCCAATCACCATGAGTTGCGTCATATTTGGTTATAGTTAAGGTGTACAGCTGGCGTGGCCCGGCCTTTCTTGCAAGTTCCTGTCCCGTTCCCTAGTTGGGCTCCATGGTGGGTGGCTGGCACCATGACCGAAAAACTTAATTTTTTTATGGCTCCCCCACTTTCAAAACCTGATCGCTCTCTGAAAAGAGGGCGGAACGAAGCAGAAGACTTTTTTTTCAAAAAACCTACGATCGCAAAGTTTCATGTCATACACAGTCAATGTGAAGAAAAGCAAGCTCGTATAATAACCCCATTTCTTGTGTCCAAATGCTTAACCGATACCTTGGGCCCCGGCTGCAAGGTCTCAAATATGGCCAGCGGTGATTTACTGCTTGAATTTCGTGATCGCATTCAGTGTGCCAAACTCTCAAAAATTGCGTCTATAGACGACATCTCTGTCTCCGCGACCACCACCGATTTCTCAGCACAGTCCGATGCGTAATCACTGAAACTGACTTAATCAATCTGGCAGAAGCCGAATTGCTTCAAGGACTATCTGACCAAGATGTAATTCACGTTCACAGAATAAAAAAAACGCAAGGATAACATACAAGTAGTTACTAAACACATGGTCCTTACATTTAACACCAGCGCCTTGCCCGAAACTGTCGAAGTTGGATATCTGAAGGTCAACGTCAGACACTTCATACCAAATCCCCGCCTATGTTTCACTTGTCAGAAGCTTCGCCACGGCTCAGAAAGTTGCCGCGGCCAAAAACTTGCGCGAAATGCGCTTCAGAGGACCCCATTCTGAGGATTGTGACGCAGCACTACGCTGCGCAAACTGCGAAGGGGACCACGCTGCGTACGGCAGGGTGTGTCCTTCCTGGAAAAAGTAAAAGGAAATAATCAGCATAAAGACAACGAAAATGTTTCATTTGAAGAAACGTGGAGTCGATTTTACCTCACCAATATATTTGCCTTCACAGCGAAACTCAACTTCGCTGATGTGGTGCGCAGGGGCGTAGCACCACACAGCACTCCGGCACCTGCCGAGGCCACTTCCATCGAGCCTATGGCAGGGCCATCCATGCCCCAGGGAGGGTCAGCGAAAGTTGCCCTGCCAGTGCCAAAGCAGGGAGCGCCGGTCCATGGGTCGGCATCCCGCAGGACTCCCCCCCCCCCCCACCCTTCTGGGAAGGACTGAAAATAACACAATAACACAACCACGGCCTCTCCGCGGTCTTCCAGCACCTCTGGTGAGGTGATGGATACAACTCCCACTCCGCCTGCTTTACAGCGGCGGAACAGCTCTCTCGAGCGAAAACAAGACAGACCCCTCATAACGGGCCCAGAATTTAAGTAAACCCCATAACGTTCCCACCACAAAACACAAACATGGCTTTTTTTTTATTTCCGTGGAACTGTAGAGTCCGGTTCAGAAATTACAGTTACATAACAGATACTTTAGGGTCAATGTTGCCCGTAGCCTTGTGACTTCAGGAAACTAATCTAGGTCCACAACATATGAATATCCTGCAACATTAATAAACTTTTAGACGCCATCGCGGGCAGGCAAGTCGACTCTCGGGAGGCGTCGCGATTGTCGTTCAAAGCGGCATACCTGCTCAAGAAATCAAACTGAAAACGAAACTTGAGGTGGCTGCAGTCAGCATTGTCAGCTGCGAAACACTAACAATCTGTTCTGTATACATTCCTTCACATTTTACATTCACACTTCATGATCTACAAGAACTGACAGATGAACTTCCAGAGCCCTATCTGGTAATTGGGGATTTGAACGCTCACTCCCCTTTTTGGGGAAGCGAGCGCTGTGACTCTATGGGCAAAATAATCGAAGATTTTATCCTCACAAATAATGTATATCTCTTAAATACGGAAAAGGCCACATACTGCTCCCCAATCTCGGGAAAAATGACCTGCTTAGATTAGTCGTTTACTTCACCTTCCGTTTTTAACGATTTTGAATGGGATGTCATTGACAACCCATATGGCAGCGATCACCTCCTTATACTAATCAGTTTGACTTCTCCACCGGAAATTATCCCCACAAAACCGCGACGCTGAAAGCTGCATCTAGCAGACTGAGAAATTTTTAGAGCAAAAGCCACTTGACAAAATATAGATTTAGAAAACCTGAGCATTCATCAGATAAACGAAAAGTTCAACTGTATCTTAACTGCTGCAGAATTAGCTATATCGCAGTCTTCTGGAGTAGTGCGACAAAACCAGAACGTGTAGTGGACAAAAGACTGCAAGGAAGCAAGAAAATACCACCAAAATAGAGCTTGGGGGGAATTTCGCAGGTATGCAACACATGAAAATCTCATAAATTTTAAAAAAGCAAGAGCTAAAACTAGGTACATCCGTCGCAATGCCGAGAAAGCTTCATGGCAGAGTTATGTTTCATCCATAAACAGTCAAATGATACCTAAAAAATGTGCGAGCAGGACAGAAGATTAAACGGCAACTTCTCATCGTTGACAACTCCTCTTCTGACAACACCTGGCACACAAACAAGCATAAAGGAACAAGCAGATATTTTGGGTGAACACTTCGCTGCAGTTTCCAGTTCATCGCAGGATACGCAGTCATTTTAGAACACAAAAATATAACCGAAAATCAAGGACTTCCAGTGAGTGGGGGTGGAAAAGAACAACACAAGAATTTAATTACTCTCCAACAAATAAACAGAGTACTGTCCGCCGGAAAACAAGCTGCTCCAGGGCCCGACCAAATACACTACGGAATGCTTGCCCATCTTTCTGAGCCTGCCGTAGAAGCACTTTTAAGATTCTTTGACACAGTTTGGTTAATAGGGAAAATACTTGAAGCCTAGAAAATAGCTATTATTGTACCGTTTCTAAAACCTAATAAACCCCCAACCTCTCCTAGCAGTAATCAACCGATAGCTCTTTCCAGTTGCTTTGCCAAATCCTTCAAATGTCTCCTGAATTGCAGATTAATTTTCGTCGTTCATTCCTGCGACCTTCTAGATATCCATCAGTGCGCTTTTAAAAAGGGATGCTCCGCAACAGATCACCTAGTCCGCCTCTAAAATACTGTCAGAGAAGCTTTTATCCACAAACAACACTGTATTGCAGTCTTTTACAATTTAGAAAAAGCATGTGATACAACCTGTAGGTTCGGGATTCTTAGGTTTTTAGCTGAGCTCGGCGTCCGTGACAGAATGCTGAACTCCGTTAAGGACTTTTTGTCTGATCGTTCATTTAATGTCCACCTGGCCTCAACGCAATTTCGAGAAATTTTTATTCAAGAAAATGGGGTACCTCAAGGCTTTATTTTAAGCACAGCTCTGTTTATTTTAAAACTGAATTTTCTGAGTAAAATATTGCCGACATCTGTCATGTATTCACATTATGTAGACGACCTCTAGATAGCTTGCACATCCTCCAACCTATAAATATGTGAAAGACAAACACAATTAACAATTAACAAACTAGCATCATGGGAAGACAGAAATGACTTCCGGTTTTCTGCACAGAAAACAGTAGCTATTATTTTCTCGCACCAAACGAGGATTACAGGCAGATCCGGCCCTACAACAGAACGAAACCGAGATGCCCGTAAAAAACGAACACAAATTTTTAGGCATAACATTTGATCAAAAACCCACTTTCCTACCTCATAATAATGCGCTTGAAAATAAAACTTCCCTATCACTTAACATACTCAAAGTCCTTTCACATAAACACTGGAGTTCTGACAGGGCAAGTCCTCTGAAAATTTACCGCTCTGTGGTACAATCCTGCTTAGACTATGACAGTATAGTATATGGTTCAGCAAGGCCATCGTACATGAAACGACTCGACCCAGTGCACAATTTAGGTTTACGCCTTTCAACTGGAGCGTACAGGACGTCACCTATAAACAGTCTTTATGTAGAAACCAACGAACCGTCACTTACAGACAGAAGAGTCATTCTCACGTGCTCATACAATCTAAAAACCCGTTCACTGCACAAACACATTTGTTACCACATCGCTACAGAGTGCCCATCTAGAGTACTCTTTAGCAATAAACCGCAAGCTACCCGTCCACTGCTCTTGCGATTTGAAGATATGTGCCAGAACCTCGGCGTACTAGACTTATTGCCAAACATAGCTCCATGGCGAGGTACGCTTCCGCCGTGGTACAATTTTACTGAAATCTGTGATCTCACTCTTACACACTTCCATAAAAAACCAATACCGCAACAACACTTAATACAAGAATTCCTCACACTTGAAGAAAAGTACAGTAATTTCGCAGCTTTTTATACAGCCGGTTCAAAAACAGGCGCTTACGTTAAAAGCGCAGTGGTACATGGGAATTCGAATAAAATAGCAAAAAGAGAGAGAAAGAGAGACTCTTTAATGAAGAAAGAGAATTTAGCCGGCGTTTCAATATCGCTGGCATGCTACTCTGCGTAGGGAGGGGAATTTGGGAGATAAAGACTGAAGGAGAGCAGCGTGGAAGAGGTGGAAAAAAAACGAACACAAAATGCAGCCATGAAATGGGTACTAAGGATGCAGTGGCGAGTATTGATGTAACCTATGGAATGATGGAGTGCATAGTCCGACGAATGGGCTGACGAAGTTCACTGCAAGAAGAATGCATGAAGATAACCTGCAAGTGAATTTAAAGCTTATCGAGATGTCCAATGTCTTTTAAATATGTTAAAAGAAAGTTCATTGCAAGTCTCTGTTGCCTGAAGCAGGCTAAGGGGCCTAAAACTTTGTCCATTGTTAGGGGCACTGGGCAGAGCTTCTACATGCAATGTTCATAGTACGCACGCTCGTTAGCATACGCAGGGCACTCAAGCAGGATATGTTCCACAGTTTCTATCGAAGCACAGTTGTCATAATGCGGACTGTTCATTTGTCCAAAACGGTATCGCAGGCCATTTGTATATGCAGCATTCAGACGAAGTCGGTGATAAAGTGTTTCGAGTTGTCGAGGAATTCTGGGTGAGAGTCTTGATCTAAGATGTGGGTCGATTGAGTGAAGAAATTGGTACTGATGTGTCGGCAAACTCCAAAGCCGGTACGTTTCTTCGTACGCAAAACGTTTAGCCATTTGGGACGCATCAGATTTCGTGAGAAAACTTCGAATGTATCTCTGATGTTGATGGCCCTTACGGGCCGCTTCATCTGCTTTTTCATTAGCCATAATGCCACAGTGAGCAGGTACCCACTGAAATGTTATGCAGTGGCCAGCGGCAATAGCTAAATGATGGATATACCCAATGTCCAGGGAAACTGGCTGGTGATTCGTTTTCTTCAGCAGGTTGGCCAGGATCTGCAGAGATGCTTTTGAATCGGTGAAGATAACCCAACGGCCGGCGGTTCGGCGCAGGATGTAAGAAACAGCTTCCTTAATGCCATGAAGCTCAGCTGTTGTAGAGGAGGTCCTCTGCTGCAGCCGGTAAGAAAGGGCATGGCCTGTTGAGGGCACATAAAGGCCACAAGAAGAAGTTTCTTTAGTAGTTGAACCATCGGTGAAGATATGGGTGTGCTGCGTATATTCTTCGATTAAGTAGGCGAGAGTAGCTTGCTGAAGTGCTGCCTGTGGCATGCGGCTCTTTGCATTCACACCTGGAGCAGACTTCTTCACCTTTAGAGGAGAGAGTGTCCATGGACGAAACGCCAGAGGTAGTAGTTTCTGAGGCTGATTAATTGTAGGAAGGGGCAGGAGCTGCACTGTCTGGCCAAAGCTAGAGTTGCTGTGAGTTAGGTGGACACGGTGTAGGAAGTGCTTCTTCCCTTGCAGGACATGGCGGAGATGGGTACGCATAGTTTCCTGGGCGGCAATTACCTCTAGTGGGAGACATCCTGCCTCCGCTACTGTTCCTGATGCAGAGGAACCCTTTGGGAGGCCAAGACATATTCGCAGGCAGTTGTTCCGCGCGGCATTGAGAGTCTTATTGCTTGATGTAGATAATCTTTGAAGCACTGGTAGACAGTAGCGCAAGGTTCCTTCAACGTAGGCTTTTTCAAGCAGAAGCATTGATCGGCAGTTGCTACCCCACCTTGTTCCCGCCATGAACCTGAACACTTGTGATGCTGCAGTAATCCTCGCACGGAGGTTTTTGATCTGAGGTGACCATGACAGATTATAGTCGATTACAACACCCAGGAATCGCTGAGATCGTACATATGGCAGCGATCGTCCGCCTAGGAGCAGCGGATATCGGGTCATCGTTTTTCTTGTAAACGCCATTGCAACACTCTTTTCTGGCGAGAGACGAAGACCTCTGGAAGCCAGGTACATCGAAATGTGCAATAGTGCTCTCTGAAGACGTTGCTGGGTAATATAGCGCGAACGTGACGCGGTCCAGATGCAGATATCATCAGCATAAATTGTTATGCGGACCCCTCGCGGAAGGTGTCTTCTTATGTGAATAAGGACAATATTGAACAGGAGAGGGCTGAGCACCGCTCCCTGTGGTACGCCCCTCTCCACTGCCTGAAAGCGTGTTGGACCGTTTGGAGTGGTAATAAAAATTTGTCGTTCTTTTAAATAATGCCCAATCCACTTGTATAGCCTTCCTCCAAGGTCAAGACTGCCAAAGGCTGCGAGAATTGCATGGTGAAAGACGGAGTCAAAAGCGGCCTTGATGTCTAGGAAAACGGCTGTTGGGATATACCCAGCATGAAGGTACTCCTCAATTGATGAGACGAGGGCGATGATATTGTCAGTCGCAGACCTGTTTTGACGGAACCCGTTCATTTCTTGGGGGAACTCATTTCGGCTTTCTAGGAACCAAGTTATGCGCTTGCAGATCATGCGCTCCATGAGCTTACCTACGCTGCTCAGTAGGGCAATGGGCCGGAATGATGCGTAGCTTGTTGGCTGCTTACAGGGTTTCAAAACGGGCACGATTTTCGCCAGCTTCCATTCCGTGGGGACCTCACCAGCCATCCAGGAAGAATTGTAATACTCCAGGAGTCGAAGACGAGAGGTGTGGGGTAGCTTTGCAATGGCGTCATAGGTCACCTCATCATGACCCGGAGATGTGTGCCTGTTTGTCTCCGCGATAGCTGTGGATAGTTCTTCCAATGTGAAAGGCAGGTCTAACGCTGGCACTGCCGCCTTTGGGATGACTGTTTGACCATCTGCGGAGAGTGTCGAATGCCCTGACCCTGCCGACAGCAGCTTGCAGTATTCTTCTGAGTCTTCTTTTATAGATTTTTGTTCGTGAAGGGAGAGTGCAGCGAAGAGGTGGAGTTGTCGAAGTGGCGTGCGCATACCTCTACCTATCCGCCAAATATTGGTTACTGGTTTGCGCACATCCAGCGTAGAACAAAAGTCACGCCACTTTTGCCGACTGAGTTTATCCATGTAGCGTCGAATGTGACGTTGTGCCCGCCGGCATGCACGTAGGTCATCGAGGCTTTTTGTGCCCAGAGCATTCCTTTCAGTTCGCCTGCGTATAGCGCAAAGCCTTTGGAATGTGTCATCATTTGAAGGTAGGTTATCATTTTTAGCTGTAAGTTGTGTACTCGCCCTCAGGCAATACGCAATTGTCGATGCTAATTCCTCATTGCGAGTTGCCGCAGTAACTCCTCTGCTTTAAAATAGCAAGACTTCCACAGCGTGCTTCCATCTTCACTGCGGAATGTTACGCTATCTGTGTAGCCTTGGAAAAAATAATAAATGAAAACCTCGGCAACAGTATTATTTACACAGACTCGCTAAGTGTGCTCACAGCCCTTCATTCTCCGCTGCTCGCGACCTCATACACACCATCACACCGCCATAGCTGAAGGACAAAACATAAGACTGTACTGGGTACTAAGTCATGTCGGCATAAAAGGCAACGAAAGAGCAGAATTGTGTGCTGCTCAAGCTTGTGGCAAGCAAATAAAAAATTGAAATGTGCCCTATAAAGATTGCATGAAATTAGAAAAATATAATGCAAAGAAAATTTGGCAGTCCACTTGGAACAGGGAAGTAAATAACAAGCTACACTTAATAAAACCAGTTCTGGGTGAATGGAAGTCATGTGTGCACCAGAAACATTTCAAGGAAGTATTTCCTGCCGTCTCCGTATAGGCCACACACACATTACACACAACATCCTGCTAACAAAAGAAGACAAACCAGTTTGTGCATGTGGAGACGAACCTAGTCTTTCACAATTTAATCTCATATTCGAAACTGAAAAAGCTACGGAAAATGTGCTTCTCTCCGTTTTATAACCAATGCATCCCTTTTCATTCATCACTACTAAGGCCAAAATACAATTGTGGACATGTCCTGCGGTTTTCGATTTGTAACAGAAGCTCGTGTTCTTAAAAAGATGTAAAACATCACCCAATATTTTGCTTGGTGCACCTGAGCCACTTTCTCATTTCTGAGGAAAGGGCTGTGGTTTTTTATTTTTGATTCGTTGTGGGCCTCCAGTCCTTGCCCAGCCAAGGATGGCAGATGAGGTTACCCAGCCTCCTTTGAAACCTTTATTATTGGCCCTTTGAGACTTGTTTTTTTTCCTCAATACTGCGCAGAGGGATATAACCTTCTAGGATTTCTACACCGCCACATATTTATACCTTTATGTAAATCTACAGAAAACAATTTCTTATGCTTTGAGCTTGGCGCATGATAGCCTTAGTTGCTTATGCGCCATTAAACTGAACTCAACACAACTGAAGCTTATCACGAATAACCCCGACGTTATAATAAGCAGTCCAGGGTACTTGCTGGGAGAAGAGAATAGTTAAGAACAGGTCCCGAAATTGATGTTTTACAGGATAGTGATGCCAATTCCTCCTCTTTTCTATTGTTCTTCGCCGCTTGCATTTCAAGAGAAACTGCAGTAAAAGAACCATCTTCATCATACGTACAGCCATCGTGAAAAGTATACAGCCCAAAGGGTTGGCTTCTAAGCTGTTTGCCTGTGCGCCCTAGCTCGTGCAGGAGTCTAAAGCTCGTGAGGATTAGGACGCAATAACTATCCTCTTTCGAGAGCTAAGGACATATAACGAGGCATATAGCAGGCCTCACAAGCAAACCTCATAGGCTGTATAATTTTGGCGGAAGTGGTCATTATGGTCCATTAGCTGTGTCTCAACGCAGATTTGCAGTATTATGAAAAGAACAGCGAGAACTGACACATATGCAACATATGCAGTAGTGCCAAGAAACACGCGTACAAAGCACTGACATTTTGTCAATCAGCTCTGTGTTAGTCTGATTCTACACCCTACTCTATGTCTAAAGTCACGCTGTAAAATTGAAGTCTAGCACATACTTCCAAAACATTTACAACAAGCAGCTGCCGGGGTGGAGGGAGCCTGAAACAGCTTTTCTTTTTGTCATTAGCTCACCTCTGTGGCAAGTGCGTGTTTTACACATGTTTAACACATTTCATACGCGTGACCTGCAAAGGTGGAAATATGCTTCGCACGTACTGCCAACGTAATCTTGACATCCATGTAAAGTATCCGGTGTTTCTAACGTCCAAAAATAATCTCCTCAAGAACGCACAACGTTGCGAGCGCTGGACACTCATGCGTAATTTCGTCTAAACGTTTATAATACTGTGCGCTGTGTTAATTTTGAACGTTAAGTTCAAAGCGAGTGAAGGATAACCTAGTGCTATCAAGAAGGTGAAATGACAAGGGAAGGAATGCAAAGCGGAGAACGGGCAACAGACATTCTCTGGGGCTAACGGAATGAATTAGGGAAAGTGTAGCCGGAGGGCCAGGAGGTCAGCTGGAGAAGTCAGATTAGAAAGGTGATGTCGCTAAGGTGGCAGAACGTAAAAAAAGTTAGACCTAATTGGCGAAGTATAGGAGCGAGATTTGCCGGACAGTATACGCAGATAATCTCCTGATCGTCATGAAAGCACTGAGTTACCCTTGATCTTCAGTTACCATACACTTCCTTTTTTCATTTGTTATACCTGATCAAGCAACGTTTTCAAACACGCTCAATCATCAGCACAATCTATAGTTGTTCTTTGGTGGTCAAATAATAATGCGTGGTTCTAAGATAAGGGGAAGAAAGGCAAAATGAGCTTTAATACACGACAGCAGCAGAACACAAACAGTCAGTCATGGAGGACGACTGATGAACATAAGCGTCAGACAAAATTAGCACTTAAGCCCAAAAAAGCCTAATTATTGGTAGAAAATACATCGTTTGCTGCGATTATTGTTGCTTGCTAGGCTAGTTCGTCACAGACAATAAAGAGGGAAGATTAAAGAATTAATTGAGAGTGTACACAGAATCAGCAAAAATAATGCATCGAAATCGAGGCGTTTAGGACAGAACTCCGAATATTCAACTGGGCTGCTCAACCTGCCGAACCAGCAATTGGACGTCTTGCGCATCAGACATTTTAAGGATACGATCCTAATCCAAAGGCGTGGGTTCTAAATACTAGGAACAGGTAGGAAAATAGACAGCGCTCGTCCAGCTGTATAATATAGCACTAACTATTAAACCAAACTTTTGCAGCTTGTACTGAATGCCGACGGCCGCGGAGTTGACACACTGCAAAAGCTAATGGTCTGCAATCTCGTATCAATGAAACATTTTCCATTAACTGTATGTAGGATTGGCAATGCCTGTTTGTCTACTTGTCACAGGCAAAGAACTAAGATGCACTAAAGTTCACCACGAGCTACAAAAGATGACGTACTGAAAGGCTGCGGGTTAACCCGCTACCTGTCGTTTAAGTGCGCAGACATAGCGCCGCAAATAAGCTCGTTTGAACTTAGCCACCTTCGTATTGAGGCCGTGTGGCATGAATCCTATCTCGGGACAACAGGCTTAGGTGCGGACGCCATTGCTACTTACAGTTGTGATGCATGTGGGATAAAATGCCCAATCTTTAAGAAGATGAGGACGACTAAGCACTGCCGTGCTTCGCCGCCATCGCTGGTGTGTAGGGCGCGAGTCTCATGCTGAAGCTGCTGCGCCTTGAATGATGCCTGCGTTGGTAGGAGTGACTTATTAATAAATCCCCTCTTGGTTGAATTACCATAATTCTTACCTCTGAAATCGGCCTGAAACTCTGCACTCACACGAGCTCCATTCCCGTGAAGGCGACGAGACAGCCGCCCACCGCCGCGCTTTTCCCTTTCACATGCTCTGGCTCCTTGCGTCCACGCCACCTCCGCATTTTAAGCTCAGCTGCGGCTGTGACCGAAATTAAAGGACTGGTTTTAAACATACGGATGAGTGGCGCGGCGCAAAAAGTGTGATGTTGATCTTCATCTTCACAATGTCATATTGTACTTATTTTACAATGCCAATCTGTGGTATCGGAACAACGAGTCGGTCATGACGACATGGTCGGCATTCAAGACCGCTTTTGTTGCAGTATTTGAACGCGCTGCCGTTAGGAAACATCGTGCCGAGCAATGTGTTCGCTCTCGACCGCAGCAGCATGGAGAAAGCTTCATGAGGACGTCGTGGAATCACGCCAATGCATTAACCCGACTATGGCGAAGGAAGATAAGATTTGGACGTCTTGAAGGGCATCGATGACTGCGCCTTCAATATACTTGTTGCCAAGAGTCCGACTACCATCGCATGGCCTACGACCTCTGCCAGAACTTGGACGAACCACGCAATCAGCGTGTTTTGGATCGCCCCCCGACTGACTCGCCACGGGAAGACTGGCCGTGGAAATCTAGCCCTTCCTCCTCTACGCCGAAATAAGCAGTTTATGCGCGAGGGGACAGCTGGCAGCTGTGTATTCTGCGCTGCCCATCAGAACCAGCATTATTCCTTGCGCAGCATCTCAGGAAGTATATATAACGACTGGTCACAAAGCTCTCCTTTACCGCTATTCTCCAGCTCCTGTCACTGCGCCGCTGTCGGACAGTCGAACTCCTTTGCCGACGCCGCATGCCGCGTCACGCGGCTGCACTACCTGCGATGTACTCTTATGCAAAACAACGTCTTCTGCTCATCGCACATTCTCGCATTGCTGCTCACTTTCACCTCATCGCCGCTCGAATTTGTTTGTGCGCCCACCGAACTCCTTCTTCCGAGCCAGAAAACTAACCGCCGCAATTGCCGAGGCACGAACTGCGTACTCGTGCGAACGTCGAAGTCCCCTTTTTTCAGCAAACTTTACAGCTTTTATGGTTCACGGCGTTTCGAAGCTTGCCTTTATAGACGCTGGTGCCGCCGTGTATTTTACGAGCCAAAACCTCTTACGCTGTCTTCTCAAAGTCACGATACCTCTTTCCGGCCTGACCCTGCGTACCACCCTCGCAGAGCATCTCCTGCCGACCGCTCTCTCCACCGCTCGAGCTAGAAATGCTCACGCTCTATATTTTATTGAATTCATAATCCCCCCACTGGCTTCATCTACAGGTTTACGTCCCCTCCTTTCCTCCTCCTCGTCCTCCCTACTAGTTTTTAAACGTTATTCACGGCTGGGATTTTCTGTCCTGGCATCTTTCCTTGATTGACCGCGCCCCTCCTCAGGTCGCAATCTCCGTGGCGTGTGCTTTCCCGTCCGATGCCGCGCTTGACGAGGCGGGTCCTCCTGCTGAACTCAAATTCCTGGTCACTGAAGACACCAGGCTCCCACCCCACAGCACTGTTCTGCTTCCTCTTTGCGCTGCTTCTGCTGTCGACGCCACCATTCTGTTTTGGTTCACTAGCACTTGTACTGGCCATTCCCCGCATTTGGGAGTGTCTGTCTTTCCAGTCTATCTGTCTCTCTGTATGCCTGTCTATCTGTCTGCCTGCCGGCTTCCCTGCTTGCCTGCCTGCCTGCCTTCCTCTCTGTCTGTCTGTCTGCCTGCCGGCCTCCCTGCTTGCCTGCCTGCCTGCCTTCCTCTCTGTCTGTCTGTCTGCCTGCCGGCCTCCCTGCTTGCCTGCCTGCCTGCCTGCCTGCCTGTCTGTCTGTCTGTCTGTCTGTCTGTCTGTCTGTCTGTCTGTCTGTCTGTCTGTCTGTCTGTCTGTCTGTCTGTCTGTCTGTCTGTCTGTCTGTCTGTCTGTCTGTCTGTCTGTCTGTCTGTCTGTCTGTCTGTCTGTCTGTCTGTCTGTCTGTCTGTCTGTCTGTCTGTCTGTCTGTCTGTCTGTCTGTCTGTCTGTCTGTCTGTCTGTCTGTCTGTCTGTCTGTCTGTCTGTCTGTCTGTCTGTCTGTCTGTCTGTCTGTCTGTCTGTCTGTCTGTCTGTCTGTCTGTCTGTCTGTCTGTCTGTCTGTCTGTCTGTCTGTCTGTCTGTCTGTCTGTCTGTCTGTCTGTCTGTCTGTCTGTCTGTCTGTCTGTCTGTCTGTCTGTCTGTCTGTCTGTCTGTCTGTCTGTCTGTCTGTCTGTCTGTCTGTCTGTCTGTCTGTCTGTCTGTCTGTTTCAAGCCGGTCTCTTGGGAGACTGGTCACCTGCCAAGAGGATGGCGGGCAACGTGCCCACCGTGTCAGGCGGCAGCCGATTTAATCGTGAGCGGCTGCTCAGGAAGAGCACCTTGGGCCCCAACCAAATCCAAGCAACCGAAGTCCCACCGATGGCAATACCTGCCGTAGCACTGCCTTGTGCCACTGCGCCACTACATTACTTCCGTCCGTGTGCCTTCCCAAGCTATAGCGGTGGAAACCAGGCGAGAAAATGGGGCGCTAATTAGGGGCACAGCCCCTAAGGCACCGAGCTAAGCGCATTTAGCAGCAGCTGTTTAGAGGAGGATATGATTAGAATGATCCTGGCGCAGTCGCTAAATGGAAGTTGGGTTGGTGATTAGGTGGTAATTAGGTGGTAGCCTGGTACCACCTAGTACGTCACAGCTTCAACCGACATGTTACGTCATGCTAGAGCACATATCCTCATTTGGCCTAATTGCCTAAATTGACTGATATTTTTGGGCTCCCGACGTTTCCGCCCGCGCCGCCACGTATCTCTGCTGTTCGCCATGCTTGTCCTGCACGAGCACACGACTGGCGACCAATACTCTCGTCTCCTGCCACATTGCTTCGGAAAGAAGGCTTTGGCCATATTGAGCCCGTGGAGCTGCTCTCGACCTTGTCTCTGCCACACCATCGCGTGTTTCCGAAGTTTATACATTAACCCTACTCGTGAGGCTTCCGACCCAGCTTCAGCGTGATATTTTCAATTATTCTGTTTACAGCACTCTCAAGGCGCGCCGCCGCGAGCAGGTTCGTGACCGGCTTCAATGTTTCCGCTCCTCGTTCGACACACCGCAAGTTTCCTTAGGGCGGACGAAGAACGTCTTCCACTAAATTGACACCGGTCATCATCCACTTCTCTTTTAACGCCCGTACAGTGTTTCACCAGTGCGTGACACATGGTAGTGCCATGTCTTCGCCAAACAAGTCGACGACATGCTGCATCGCGATGCTGTTCAGCATTCCAGTAATCCGTGGCGGTCCCTCATTTATATTGTGAGGAATGTTGGGTCTATGCACTGGTATCTGGACTATCGCTTCTTCGCCAAAATTGCG
The DNA here is from genome assembly GCA_030143305.2 of Amblyomma americanum. NCBI lineage: Eukaryota > Metazoa > Arthropoda > Arachnida > Ixodida > Ixodidae > Amblyomma > Amblyomma americanum. Next base: position 75,462 of record JARKHS020013043.1, on the reverse strand, counting down.
CTTCGGGAAATGTATCCGCTCCTGTGCATTGAATGCATTAGACTGCAAACCCCTGAATTATTCTCCTCTCTTGCTCTGCCATCTGAGTATTGGCATGTTCCCATGGCTGCGGCTGATCGTGCGAAGACAGTCCTCGTCACCCTGGACGGGCTCTGTGGAATGCCGTTATCCCATTCGCCCTAATGACATCCGTTTCGTGTACCGCTCGGACAGCAGGCATGCTGTCGCCGACGTTCTCTCTCGTTAGGCGGCTCGTCGCATGTTCCTACTTTTTCCGCTCGCGACCTTCAAGTGACCGCTCCCACGATCTCATAAAAGCCTTGCGGGCAACGAGGAAATCCTTGGATTCTTCCCTGCTGAATATCCTCTGCGGCCCTACCATAGCTCCACACCCTTGGGCCGTCCTCTACAACGCTTCTCATTTCTCTGATCGTAACAGCCTTTTTTACCGCCGCAACTAGAAATCTGACGGCAGAAAATGACTACTTCTAATCCCACGCCATCTCCGCTCCGACGTTTGTGCCCGTCACCCCGAAGACCCGCAAAGCGCTCATCCTGGTGTTCCGAAAACCTGTCATCAGCTTTGCCAGTGCTAATAATGGCATGGCATATATAGTTTTTTTCAGTGGTTAACTTCACCTGTGCAACACCTGTCACCAGAGAAGCCTCTTTTCGCTCGGCCGGCCCACTGCAGCCTCTAGCGCGTCCTGCTCGCCCCACCGATCAAACTTGCATCGACCTTTATGGCTTGTTTTCCTGCCCTTCCGCCGGTAAGCGATGGGAATGGTCGCCATCGATCACCAGGACCGCTTTTCGGTGATAGCCACACAACTTGCGGCAATGGCCTGTGACGTCACGTACTTTATTTTGCACAACTTATTCCTCCACCACGGCGCACCTCGGGAGCTCCTGAGTTACAAAGGCGTGTCAGAATTATTCTCACCATTCACATCCGGTCACTGTACCCCTGCAGCTTACAAACAAACGGCTTCATAGAGCGGTTCAACTTCCCTCTGATAGACATGCTCGCAATGCGCGTGACGTCTGACGATTTCATTTGGGATCGGGTGCTGCCATTTGTTATTTTACATAAAATACTAGGCATCAAGCGACCACAGGTTTCTGTCCCTTCTTCCTCTTATACAGCCCTGAACCATTCTCTACTCTTTACATGATATTACCAATATTGCAATATAAGCCATGTATTTATGCACTAGAAAGCGGTAACTGGCGAGTCGAGCCACCGCAACAAAGAGTTATATCGCCAACTGTCGAGAAAGCAGAGCACCCATGAATATCACTGATGGCAGCTCTCATTTACTTATCCGGAATATTGGGCGACGCCGACGCATTCTTTAATACAATTGGGCATTTTTTTTCTGATTCATGTCGTGTCCCTTATTATTTCGGTTAGGGCTGACTTCTGTAACGACTCTGCATGTATGGGTTACAAGTACACTGCAATATCCTATCCACAGTCTACTTTACCGGTACTGTAGAACTACGCACTATTTCCTGGAGCGCCACTGCCGCAGTTCTGCACACATCGAAAATTTTAGTTTAGACCGCAACCCTAGAGGTTTTGGCGGGTGGTTGGCAGCTAGCACCATCTGACGCCGGCAAGGTGGACTGCTAATGAGCACTGTTATGGGTTCTACATAGGACTCAGTCGCGACACTTTCTATCCTAAAGGCCTCTATTATTTCTTTTCACGCGTCTCCGCTGCAGAATACAACCAACGGTTGCAGTAATGCTTATGGCTGAGTTTAATAATGCAATAAGCGGGAGGAAATACGTTTTTATTTTTGCGCGTTAATGCCTCGTGTAAAACCTAGTGAGATGGAGTGACATTCGGTCCAAAGAATTGTTTCCTGCGAAATGCCGCAACTCGGTCGCTTTCTCACGCAACTAATTGCTACTGCAAGGTAATTGAGCGGACGCGCTGCTTCCCTGTTGATTCTGTAGCTCACACGACTTTTTCTTGGAATGCAACTGAAAGCATTTGATAAATCTCATGAACCAACAGAACAGGACAAAAGGAAATATTTTACAAAAAGTGTGAAGAAAAATATGGCAGACTAGAAGCTGTTTGCTCAAGAAGATAGATGTCCTATCTACATTTACGGCACTCTTGTTTGGAGGCTTGTACTGTTCTCACAATGCCAAAGATTCATTATGCAGCAACGTCAATAAGAACATAGATTTGGAAGGTGCTGACGTAGGTATGAAATCGAAAGCCATTTGCACAGTCACAGCTAGGAGCTGAGGAATTTGGCGTCGTACTGGCGGCATTGATTCCACAATGTTCTGAATGCAAAGACTACAAACAGTAAAGTGAGCAGCCCCGTCATGGAAAGGTCACCAAGTGCGCCTCTCCCGAACATACATGATATTGAAGCTGTAAACTCACGCAGGGCAAATATCAAAGAAAAAACGTACCAATCTGTGCTTGGTTATAGAGTGCTCTATGCTTCGGCCTTTGTAGAATTTCAAGAAAAAATTCGTTGCTGACAGTATCGATTTAGAAACTGTTTGAAAGGCCGGAAACTTGATCAGAAATTGACGCGCTGCGAAAGAAACCATTCACAAAATGGCGTCGTAAGCACTGTGCAAAATTTAGTACAAATATCGTACTGCTGAGAAGATTGGACTCGCCAGAACAGCATTAGATTATTACGGTCGACTGCATTCTTTCGGTACTTGCAGCTCGCGTAGACAAGATTATGTGCGAACCTGCACGGAGGCAAATATATGTGCCGTACAATGAACAAGTTTTGAAATCTACGCAGTCGCTTCCTGATGAATATACAATAACACATTACAACTGGGTGACAGCCTAAAATTTTCATTCGTTATGGCACTACGGAATTGTGTTCAGCCAGCATTTGGACCACTGCATTTTAATTATAGATGTAAGCTTCCCGGAAAAAAATCAAAGCGGAAATGTTTTGCTTCAATATTTACTAGCATTTAAGAAGCTTGGTGCGGAATAAATATTGTTGAAAGTATTGCCTACATGAACTTTTCATGCATACACTTTGAGTGCAGGCTAAATTCACAAGCATGTGTTAAGGCAAGACAAGCGAACTGGTGAAGCGCATATTGGTGAAACTTGTGCATTAAATCGACAAAACCTGTGACGTCACTTTTGCAGTCGCAGCGATGGGGATGGCCTTGCGGGCAGGCGGGCAGGCGGGCAGGCGGGCTGGCGGGCGGGCGGGCGGGCGGGCGGGCAGGCGGGCAGGCAGGCAGGCAGGCAGGCAGGCAGGCAGGCAGGCAGGCAGGCAGGCAGGCGGGCGGGCAGGCGGGCGGGCAGGCGGGCGGGCGGGCGGGCGGGCAGGCAGGCAGGCAGGCAGGCAGGCAGGCAGGCAGGCAGGCAGGCAGGCAGGCAGGCAGGCAGGCAGGCAGGCAGGCAGGCAGCTGGGCAGGCAGGCAGGCAGGAAGAAAGCCGGGCAGGCAGGCAGGCGGGCAGGCAGGCGGGCAGGCGAGCAGGCAGGCAGGCAGGCAGGCAGGCAGGCAGGTGGGCAGGCAGGCACCCAAATGCGAGGAATGGCCAATATAAGTGATAGCATAATTTCCTTATTCCGTAACTTGGAAGGGAGGGCTTCGCAAACCCTACTTAATGCCTTTAAAGAAAGTGTGGCTTTCTGGCGTCATGTCTGGAGACTAGAAGCATTCTATTGTGGTTGCAATACCCAAGTCAGGTCAGCCTCCAGTATCTCTCTCGGCCCTTCGTCCTATTTCCCTTACGCCTACCATTGCAAGCTTTATGAAAACATTCTAGCCGCACGCTTGTCGGGGTGGCTGAAATCCCATGGTTGTTACCCAGATTCCCAAATTGCTTTCCACCCACAAATTGGAACGGAGGACGGCCTTGCTACTTTGGCTGCTGACGTGCTTGACCACTCTCCACAGAGTCACCTTGTACGAACCGTAATCGCTACAGACATAACAAAGGCATATGATAACATCCTTCACTCTTCCATTCTTCCCTTCCTTCAAACTCTTGGTCTCCTTTACCGGTTCCTCCTCTCCATTCACGCCTTTTTAGCAAATCGAACCCTCAGCGTGCGTGTTCACAGAAAGCCGTTTGGCAACTTCACTTCCACTAGAGGTGTGCCGCAGGGCTCCGTTCTCGCCCTCACATTGTTTATTGTGGCTTTAATTCCTCTTGTTCGAGCCCTAGAGACCATCCCTTCTATCCGCGTGCTTGCGTATGCCGATGATATAACCTTGTGGTGCTGTCAACCAGATGAGTCTATCAGTCGGTCCTGCAGCACGCGCTGGATGTATTGACATCTCGCCTCCCTCCTCTGGGTCTAACACTCTCTCCTACTAAATCATGCTTCATTCGCATTGGAAATAAACCAGCTTACGGAAACTCCCCCTTTAATTTTTACGGTACATAATTCTCCGATTCCTCAGGTAGAAATTGTTCGTAATATTGGTATTCTCCTCCATACATCTGGGACTGGTACCCCGTGGCTGACAGCCACCCGTAAATCGGGTCACGCTACTCTAGGTCTGATTCGTCGCATAGCTATGCGCTCTGGTGGCGCACGTGCTCATAGGGCCCGCCAGCTTGTGCGTTCTATCCTTCAGCCACGGACAGTATATCAGGCACAATTTCAACGTCTCACACGCAGACAGTGGGACTCCCTTGAAGCTATCATTCGTGAGGTTATGCGTGTCATAACATAACTGCCTCGTTTAACACCCATACCTGTGCTACAGGAGTTCGCCCAAATTAATACACTCACTGAACTCATCGACCATCGGGTGGCAAATAGAGCTCGAAAACAGTCTCTCCAACTTCATGGTTTAAAGACACTTCCTCCGTGGTCAAATTGCCAGCTCACTGAAAATCGCCCCACTGTTTCCCTGTCGGTATCAGCAGCGTATCTGACTGATGGGTGCATATTATACACGGATGCATCACATTCTGCAGAGGCGGGAGTTACTGCGGTGGATAGTCCATCTCATCCGCATCTCAACTCTCGCGCGACGTATACTGCGGATACGTGCACTCCTCTGGCATTGGAACTTCAAGCCATTTATAATGCCACTGCTACCCTTCCGCTCGATCCAACATTCAATACCGTTCATATTTACACCGACTCCCACGCCGCCCTTAAACAGCTTAAGCCTATTCGACAGACATTCTAGATTTCACAATCAATTCATGTGCTCTGCGCAAAGTATCCATGTCCTGTGCGCATACACTGGATTCGCAGCCATGCTCAGGATCCACATAACATTCAAGCGGGCGCTATGACTCATCTTCATACATCAGACGATCCGCCACCTTCCCTTCTTCCCCCAGATCCATTCCTGTCCCATGTTTCGATTCCGAAGTTCTGCGCCAGCGAACGCGCGCTCAAATTTTCCTCCATGTTCGTACCTTCTCCCCTGTAGTCTTATTCGGCAGGAGGAGGTATCCGTGCGCCGGATTCGGGCAGGGGTGGCTCTGATATCATCTGTCTGTCATCGGTGGTGTGCCAAAGATCTTCCAGCACCTGACAGGTGCCCTCACTGTACCGCTACACCGGACATTTGTGATGTGCGGAACTTGTGGACGTGCACAGCGACGGCTGCTATAAGAAAATGGCTTCTCAGGGAGGTGGGCCTGCGGTGGAATCGCGAAAGTGACTACGTGAAGTGGACTATGAACAACCGTTACATCAGCAACCTCTGCGACTACCGCAGCGCAACGGGTCTCCACTCCTTCTTTTAACTATCAGTCTCGTGCATACCTTTGCCCGCTTCCTTTTTTCAATTTATGCCTGATGGAACACTTCTCGAATTATAAAAAAGTTGTAGCGTAACAAAACAGAATGGTGGCGTCAACGACAGAAGCATCACAAAGAGGAAACGGAACAGTGCTGTGGGGCGTGAAAGTGGTGTCCTGAGCGACCAGGAGTTTGAGTTCAGCAGGAGTACCCGCCACGTCAAGCGCGGTATCGGACGGGAGAGCACACGCCACGGACATTGCGACCTGAGGAGGGGCGCGGTCAATCAAGGAAAGATGCCAGGACAGAAAATCCCAGCCGTGAATAACGTTTAAAAACTAGTAGGGAGGACGAGGAGGAGGAAAGGAGGGGACATAAACCTGTAGATGAAGCCAGTGGGGGGATTATGAATTCAATAAAATATAGAGCGTGAGCATTTCTAGCTCGAGCGGTGGAGAGAGCGGTCGGCAGGAGATGCTCTGCGAGGGTGGTACGCAGGGTCAGGCCGGAAAGAGGTATCGTGACTTTGAGAAGACAGCGTAAGAGTTTTTGGCTCGTAAAATACACGGCGGCACCAGCGTCTATAAAGGCAAGCTTCGAAACGCCGTCAACCATAAAAGCTGTAAAGTTTTCTGAAAAAAGAGGACTTCGACGTTCGGACGAGTACGCAGTTCGTGCCTCGGCAATTGCGGCGGTTAGTTTCCTGGCTCGGAAGAAGGAGTTCGGCGGGCGCACAAACGAAAGCGAGCGGCGATGAGGTGAAAGTGAGCAGCAAGGCGAGAATGTGCGATGAGCAGAAGACGTTGAGTTGCATAAGAGTACATCGCAGGTAGTGCAGCCGCGTGACGCGGCATGCGGCGTCGGCAAAGGCGTTCGACTGTCCGACAGCGGGGCAGTGACAGGAGCTGGAGAATAGCGGTAAAGGAGAGCTTTGTGACCAGTCGTTATATATCCTTCCTGAGATGCTGCGCAAGGAATAATGCTGGTTCTGATGGGCAGCGCAGAAGACACAGCTGCCAGCTGTCCCCTCGCGCATAGACTGCTTATTTCGGCGTAGAGGAGGAAGGGCTAGATTTCCACGGCCAGTCTTCCCATGGCGAGTCAGTCGGGGGGCGATCCAAAACACGCTGATTGCGTGGTTCGACCAAGTTCTGGAAGAGTTAGTAGGCCATGCGATGGTAGTCGGACTCTTGGCAACACGTATATTGAAGGTGCCGTCATCGATGCCCTTCAAGGCGTTCAAATCTTATCTTCCTTCGCCATAGTCGGGTTAATGCATTGGCATGAGTCCACGAGGTCCTCATGAAGCTTTCTTCCAGCTGCTACGGTCGAGAGCGTGACAATGGTCGGCTCGAAGTTTTCTAACGGCAGGGCGGTCGAATACTGCAGCAAAGGCGGTCTTGAATGCCGACCATGTCGTCAAGACCGACTCGTTGTTCCGATACCACAGATTGGCATTATCAAATTAGTACAATATGACATTGTGAAGTTGAAGATCAACATCACACTTTTTGCGCCGCGTCACTCATCCGTATGTTTAAAACCAGTCCTTTAATTTCGGCCACAGCCGCATCTGAGCTTAAAATGCGGAGGTGGCGTGGACGCAAGGATTCAGAGCATGTGAAAGGCAAAAGCGCGGCGGTGGACGGCTGCCTCGTCGCCTTCACAGGAACGGAGCTCGTGTGACTGCAGAGTTCCAGGCCGATTTCACAGGTAAGGATTGTGGTAATTCAACCAAGAGGGGATTTATTAATAAGTCACTCCTACCAACGCAGGCATCATTCAAGGCGCAGCAGCTTCAGCATGAGACTCGCGCCCTAGACACCAGCGATGGCGGCGAAGCACGGCAGTGCTTAGTCGTCCTCATCTTCTTACAGATTAGGCATTTTATCCCACATGCATCACAACTGTAAGTAGCAATGGCGTCCGCCCCTAAGCCTGTTGTCCCGAGATAGGATCCAAGCCTCACGGCCTCAGTACGAAGGTGGCGAAGTTCAAACGAGCTTATTTGCGGCGCTACGTCTGCGCACTTAAAGGACAGGTAGCGGGTTATCCCGCAGCCGTTCAGTACGTCATCTCTTGTAGCTCGTGGTGAACTTTCGTGCATCTTAGTTCTTTGCCTGTGACAAGCAGACAACAGGCATTGCCAATCCTACATACAGTTAATGGAAAATGTTTCAATGACACGAGATTGCAGACCATTAGCTTTTGCAGTGTGTCAACTCCGCGGCCGTTGGCATTCAGTACAAGCTGCAAAACTATGGTTTAATAGGTAGTGCTATATTATACAGCTGGACGAGCGCTGTCTATTTTCCTACCTGTTCCTAGTATTTAGAACCCACGCCTTGCGGATAAGGATCGTATCCTTAAAATGTCTGATGCGCAAGACGTCCAATCGCTGGTTCGCCAGGATGAGCAGCTCAGTTGAATAGTCGGAGTCCTGTCCTAAACGCCTTGATTTCGATGCATCATTTTTGCTGATTCTGTGTACACTCTCAATTAATTCTTTCATCTTCCCTCTTCATTGTCTGTGACGAACTAGCCTAGCAAGCAACAATAATCGCAGCAAACGATGTATTTTCTACCTATAATTAGGGTTTTTTGGGCTTAAGTGCTAATTTTTTCTGACGCTTATGTTCATCAGTCGTCCTCCATGAATGAGTGTTGGCGGTCTGCTGCTGTCGTGTATTAAAGCTCATTTTGTCTTCCTTCCCCTTATCTTAGAACCATGCATTATTATTTGAGCACCTATAGATTGTGCTATAGATGTGCTATAGAAGAACAACTATAGATTGTGCTGATGACTGAGCGGGTTTGAAAACGTTGCTTGATCAGGTGTCACAAATGACGCAAAAAGGAGTTATATAGTAAATGAAATTGGTTTTAAGAGCAAGAGTATCTTGGTGTTGTCATCACGAGCAGGAAGTAATCTGCGCATCCTGTCCGACAAATTTCTCTCCTATACTTCGTAAATTAGGTCTAACCTTTTCTATCTTCTACCACCTGTGACGTTCCTTGTGTGTGCTACGAGGTTCCGCGTTCGACGGCGTGGCGTAGACGGAGACCCAGATGACAGCGGCATCATCAATTACCCAGCCATGCTGTTTGAGAGTGACGACCAGAACGAAGGGGTTTAAGCCCAACCGGACCCCCTTTCCATAGTGTCGGCACGAGTCGAACGCCGCCGCCGCCGCCGCCGCGGGGAAACGGGCTTTAACCTCCCCAATTACCGTGGCCGTTCCAGGGGGCCTCGTTTCGGCGGGCCTGGCCCCGTGGCAAGACGGTGGGCATCATCAATCAACCCTCCCGAGCACATCCCAGGTCAAGGGACCACTTTCCCGGCCTTTTAGTGACCTCGCGTTCCGGCCTTGAGGGGCGAGTGTCATTTGATGGAGAACGGGGGCCGGTGACCCGCGGGAACTGTCAGCGGGCCAGAGCGCGCCTTACCTTGAGGAGCGAGTGTCATTTGATGGAGAACGGAGGCCGGTGACCCGCGGGAACTGTCAGCGGGCCAGAGCGCGCCTTGCCACAGCCGACGCTATGCGCTACCTCGAAGACAACCTTCTTTCCCTCGGACTCAACACGTGAGGGGGGCGAGACCATAAGTGCGGTGGTGTGTTTGTGCGCCCAAGTGAAAGCCCTAGCCCCCCTCCTTCCCCTCCGGCGTGGGTGTCCTCACCCTAGGGAGTGCGGGGAGAAGAGGATATAAAAATCGACAAGCAATACGGAAGAAGGACGCTCAGGACGACATCGTTCGCCAAGGGGGCCTTCAGCGCCGAAGCCCGACGGCGTGCAGCTTCTGCCAACAACCGTTCGAGCTCAACTCCGGAGCCACTCCATCGTCCCCATGAAGTCGTCGGCACGTAAGCTCGGGCGCCCCAGCCTCTGATGTATAATCTTAATCATGTGTAATTATTGAATATATCTGTTTGTTTAAACTGAGCCATACGGTGTCTCTTTGCCTCTCCGTCCCGTGCGGACCTGCGCATTATGGGCGGTCATCACACACCTGATCGACTTCACCTTTCTAATCTGACCCCTCCAGCTGACATCTTGGCCCTCCTGCTACACTTTCGTTCATTCATTTCGTCAACTCCAGAGAATGTCTGTTGCCCGTTCTCCGGTTTGCATTCCTGCCCTTGTCATTTCACCTCCTTGGTAACACTAGGTGATCATTCACTCGAATTAAATATAGCGTTTAAAATTACCACAGCGCACGGTAATATTTAGTTGTATACCCAAGTACACAGAGTGTCCAGTGTTCTCAACGCTATACTTCCTTGAGGACAGCATTTTACGACGTTCCCAACACCGGATACTTTATATGGATGTTAAAATTACGTTGGCAATACGTGCCCAGCAAATTTCCGCCTTTGCAGGTGACGGGTATGACATGTTTTAAACAGGCTTAACACACGCACTTGCCACAGTGGTCAGTATGCGGTGCACTACTTAAAAAAAAGCTGTTTTCAGGCTTCCTCTAGGCCGGAAGCGTCCTTGTGGTAAATGTTGCGAAGTAAGTGCTAGACTTCTATTTTAGAGCATGAACTTAGACGCAGAGTAGGGTGAAGAATCAGACTAACACAGCGCTTATTGAACAAATGTCAGTGCTGTGTATGTCTGTTTCTTGGCACTACTGCATATGTGTGAGTTCTCGATGTTCTTTTCATAATACTGCCAATCTGCCTTGATACACAGCTAATGATACATAAATAATGTCAAGTGCGGTCAAAGCTATACGGCCTAAGAGGTTTGCTTGTGAGGCCTGCTCTATGTCTTGTTATATGTCCTTAGCGGCCCTAAGCTCTCGAAAGAGGAATGGTGTTGCGTCCTAAATCCTCATAAGCTTTGAACTATTAGATTTATTAGGGAGCACAGGTAAACAGCTTGGAAGCAAACCCCTTGGGCTGTATAATTGGATGGGAGCTGTACGTATGACGAAGCCGGCTCCTTTACTGCGGTTTCTCTTGTCTGGTTAACATCCCTGTCTTTCCCTTCTCCTCTTTATCTATCTATAGCAGGCGGCGAAAAACAGTAGAAAAGATCAAGAATGAGCATCACTGCCCTCTAAGACATCAATTTCAATTCCTCTCCGTAACTATTCTCTACCTTTCTTTATTATCTACTGCTTGTCATGACGTCGTGGTTATTCCTGATATGCGACATCGCAGGTGGGCCACCGGCGGTTACATGAAATGACTTCAAAAGAGAGGTTACAAAAATTGAGCGACGCCAGTGGCCTGAGGGCTTCTTTTAGACGGTACTAAAATATTAATACCAATCTGTATTCAGCCATCATATAGAAACTGGTAACAGGGTGCCGGAATGACAGTTGGCCGTTGATAGTTCGGCAACGTCCTCGATCCTCTGCATTTTGGCTACGGCGCAAGAGGTTGAGAAGCACCGTTCTTTACACTGATAAAAAAACATTTGCTCCTGTCTTCTCCATTTGCATCCGACTATGGTGCTTTCAACGCTAAAAAGAGCGCTGATTGAGGACAGCTGGTAGAGTTGAGTTGAGTTGAGCTGTATGCTACAGATGAGAGTAGCCTTGCTTCGTCAGACTGGCAATTGCTCCACCGTAGCATCACTGGTATGGCAATAACGACCTAAAACCTGCCGGATCTGCCCCGATATGCACACGGACACTTATAATAGTACATATTCCACTCTCGCAGTCACCATCTATGCATATATTCAGTCACAGTATAACATGGTCCACTCCAGAAGACACAGTCTACGCACAGATTCAATCGCAACAGAGCATAGTTCGTTCTTGCTGTCCCCATTTAGAGCCAAGATCAGTGTCCTGCGGCAATTTTAGAAGAAAGCGTGCAGCCGCCCTTCGGCATGTCTGTATTCCACTCGGGTAGATAATGTCCTGTACTGTACTGTGAAGGGCTCCTGTCTTCTTGAAGGAAGCCTACATCACATACCTTTCCGCGTTGTACTCTGGGCAGAACTTTATATAATGTTCTATATCCCCGCGCACAACACATAAAGATCATACTGGAGACGATGCTGTGCCCGTATAATGCATCCAGGCAGGACTACGAGCAGAGCCCGTACGAATTTGATCCAGTAGAATGGCCTGGGATCTTCTGAGTTCCTTGGCCCCACATGGCTTCTGAGGCGCTCCCCACAGTGTAATAATATGATCGAGCATCGTTTCTCTCAAGAGAATTTTTCACCCTTGTGGAACTTTTTGATGAATTTTTTGACATAGCTTTGTTGGCGAGACTATCTGCCACCTCATCGCGTCTGGCTCCTATGTGAGAGGGCAGCGCAAATTTTGAATCAGGATGACAACACGTTGAGCTGTACAAGACCCTAACTTCCGTAAAGCCACCTCAAAAGCAACACTTTCAGCCGTTGTGGAAGATACGACAGCAGTAAATCGTACAGACCACTTACAGTCCAAAGAAAGAATGTAAAAAGCCGCTGCGCTAGCTTGGTGTGCCTTCTCCACAGAACCATCCGTGAAAATGTGAAGATGGCGCATATACTCTGTTTCCAAATGTGCAAGTACGAGCGAACGCGTTGCTGCCAAAGGAGAGCTGCACTTTGCGCTCACATGTGAAATTGTGAGCTTACAGTTTAGGGTCAGAAAATACAGAGGGGTGTCGACCGTTTTATTTGCCTTCGAACATTACAGCCTGAAGAACTAAGAGTAATAAAGGCCAAGTGCGCCTTCGACTCATATTTCTTGCAGACCCGCGGGAGAAGGGATTGCCCAGCTACCGCCGCTCCTAGGCGCCCAAGATGCATTAGTACTCTCCTAGAAGCAACGAGGCTAAGAGGTTTCGATAGAGCAACATGAGGTCCTGCCTTGTTCGCAGCAGCCTGAGAGACTGCAATGGCTCTAGTTGGGCCCTTTCTATGAAAAACTTCGAGACGATCAAGCTGTGATGCCGAGGGGGAAATTAAAGTAATTGATAATTTTTGCGACTGACCCCCAGCGCTTCATGAAGATTGACCAATGAAGAAGGATGGTTCCCCATTTCTCACTTGCAATTCTACGGATCACACTCAGACGCGAAGATAGAGGTGAGACAATCGGGTCGACAGATTTTCGCCACTGTACACGGGAGTCAGTAATGTCGCCCAGAAAACGCATGTGATTAAATTGGCGGAGGCAAGAGTAACCAAGGTCTATGTTCAATTGCGCTTGACGTCTTCCTACACATAGAAACAGAACAACGACTAATTTTTCCACTGATAGACACAATCCCACACCTTGAAGGTAAGCTTGTGCCAAAATTATAGCCTATCGAGCTATCAAGGCTAATCGATTGTGTTGGTAGGCAGTAATCCATATGCAGATGTCAGCTCATATTGACATACGAATTTGCCTGCAATTTCTTTTTATGCAATGAATCGGGATGGCCAGATAATACGACGTAAAGAGTGTGGGGAAAAGAACCCTATCTAGAGGCACAACTCGCGATAGAACCCTTTCAGTGCTTAAGGAACTCTCCAACCGTTCACATCCGCGCGATCAATGATAAACGTGTAAATGAGTCTCAACATATGGCCCTGCATGTACGCCCATGCCTTGCAAACTGTTCAGAATTGAGCTCTGAAGCATGTTGTCTTAAGCTTTTGAAACGTGAAGAAAAATGGCTAAGGTGGAAAGGCGGAAAGCTGTCTGATGTTCAGCGTCACTCATCAAGTATTCCTACACCTGGAAACAGAACAAAGCAGAATTTTTCTACTGATAGAGACAATCCCACACCTTGAAGCTAAGTTTTTACCAAACGTAGAGCCTGTCGAGCTATCAGGGCTAATCGCTGTCTAATCATGTCTTTGCCAGGCTTCTGTACTGGAACTACATATATTACCTTCCATACCGGAGGAACGTCGCCAGTCTGCCAAACTCGATTGAAGAAGTTTAATAGCTCCTTTTTGAGTTCCAGAGGCAGATTATGAAGCATTTGGTTGGCGATACCGTCGGTACCTGGTGCACACAGGCGCCGCTGGCCTTTGAGCGCAGTCTGAAGCTGCCAAAATGTGAACGGCACGTCCATGATAGACCTGGAGGAAACAGATGGTGTATATATATCCATTACTGAATTAGCACTTACAAGTCTGTCTGCAAAATCCTCTGTCAAGCACGCAATAGGTTTTTCCTTACGTATTGAAGAGTTTTAAAAGGCTGCCAAGGGCGAGGTTCTCCTGCACGGCTGCCAATAGCTCCCCATATTCTCGTCATCGGTGCGAACACAGTCAAACTAACACACAATGCGGCCCCCTGTGGAGCTCGTTCGTGTGTCGTTTATTTGGAAAATTCAGCTTTTTGAAGGTCGTCTTCAATAGCTTGTCGTCCTTCCGCATGAGTTGTCGCTCCGCGCTTCTCGCAGCGCAAAGGCTCCTGATGTTTAAATCTGGGGCCGCAAAATAATCAGGTAACTTGACCGCCATTGTCGCAGCCATCTTACTAGAAATCATCTTTTCAACAACATCACCACAAACACGTTGCTAATTTTAGGACCACGCATACGAAAGTAAGCTGGAAACAAAAAATCGGGTGATGATAACTTTCCATGCGGTCAGGCGCTGTTGACCATCTCACGCGGACGTGAGGTGAATGCAAATTCATGTCTATAGCTGTCGCTGAGGCTGGAGGCAGGAAGAATGTGGGGCTTCCGTCATTGGCAACACATAGGTCAAAACTGTCAATAACGTCGGCGAGTTTGCGTTGACGATCTGATCCAATTTTTGCACGGATGACATTGAGGTAGCGGCTTTGAGACTACAGATCGGCTTTCGAACCCTTTCTATTTCATCCGTGTACGTGTGCCCGCGGAAGAAGGTAGCATTGAGTTTGTTTCTACAGCAGCTCTGCGGCCACTGCCAAGCTCCTCGAATGATCTGCGATGATTTCAACGCCCATCATACTGTCGGGGATGACAGGAACATTGATTCCCATGGACAGCTGGTACTCTACTTTCAGCCGTAGTAACTCGATCTCTCTGTTTGTCCTTACGAATTCTTTCTCAGAAATATACTATTCGCAGAAGGATATAGTGCAAAATGCAGAAGTGTACAGTGTAGCGGATTATCGCGCCTTTTTCGTATTTCTGCCGCCGCAGCAGAATCCTAATAATGTGCTGTTGGGCTTGAGATCAGGGCTTAAATAATCCGTCGCCGCATTTGTATTTCGATACAGACACCAATCACGGGTAGAATACAATGATAAGGTCATTAAGCAAACTTGTAGCATATGTAAGCAGCATAGCTCAGCGGCAAGGCCATTTACATGGATGTGGCTGCCCAAGGCACATCACACTTGGTGTCGATCGAGGGCATACGATGAATCAGTTACAAGTTTACTTGTTCGCTTTTCAGTGCTCTGCTGAAAAGCTTCTCATAGCATGTGGTGGTCGATGTAGCCCGCATGCATTGCGTACGCATGAAAATTTCATGCCTACAATACTCTAAAAAATTCGCCTGCCACACATTCTATGTGCAAGTAAATAATTAGACAAAACATTTTCGTGTTATCTTTTTCTGGGAAGCTCACTATATCTATGTGTAAAGTCCAGTGGTAAAAGGTGCTGGCTTAAGAAAATACTGGCGCAATTTGAAATTAAGTCAAGATGGCAGATCACCACATAGTCCAAATGTTTTATTCTGTATTATATCTGGCTTAAAAATAAGTGAACACCAATTTACTGATAATGCTACCATTTACTTCAAATAATTTTGGCTAAAATAATATTCATAAGAAGTTTAATATCTTGTTCGTTTCCTTATTAATCGACCGCATACATTTCACAACTTGTGCCTTGTAGGACACATATTTTTGGCTCTGTCAAGGTTCGCACCTACTGTCGTCTAGGTGAACCGCAAGTCATGAAATTACAAAGCCGCTCACAATTATCTAACACATTTAAGTAGATAATTCTCAGTAGTTCTCAGTAGTGCGATTTTCGTACGAGCTTGCACACAGCGTTGGCAAAGACACTTCGTATATTGGCTTTCTAAAAAGGGCGTGAACTTCTCGTTTCGTTTTGAGCCCTGTGAAAATCCTCGAAATCTTCGCTGGAACAATCAAATTCTTGCAGGACTTGCACAAAAGCAGCGACATAGAGCAGCCTAGAACCGAGCACAGAGTGATAACTTTTTTTTTTTGCTCTTCGTCTTTATTGTGTTTGCAGTTTTAAGCTCCAGTGGGTTCGGAACAAGTGCAGTTGGCTATCTTTCCATGATACATCTGCTCGCTGTAGTGTGCGTTTTCTCTTCATTCCGTACATTGTAAAGCCGTGCCAACAGTTCGACACCACATTCCTCGGCTCCTGGCTCTGACGGCGCGAAGGGCTTTCAGTTCATATCTACGTCAACACCTCCAAATGCTGTATTCTGGCTGATGTTGCTGCATTAGTCGATCATTTGGACTGTGATAATAGTGCAAGCCACCGACCATCAATTGCCTTGCAAACACAGGACCTCTTTGCTTTGAGCAAACAACTCCTAGACTGCCTCTTTTTTTCTTTACAATTATAATATATTTCCTTTTGTCCTGTTCTGTTGGTACATGGCGCTTATCAAATGCTGTCAGTTACATTTCAAAGAAGAGTATGAGCTACAGATTCAACCGTGAATCAGCGCCTTCGGTCTAGTACCATGTTGAAGGAATTGGTTGCTTAGCAATGGAAGCGAGTTTCGAAATTTAGTGGGAAAGATGAAGTTCTTTGTATCGCAGAACTGCCGTTCTCGCTATTACTCGATGAGGCTTTCACCAGCAAATTTAAGGAGCGTTGTTTCTCCTCTCTTACTACGATAATAAAGTCAGCCATATCAACTACGACAACGATTTATTCTATGCAGTTGCGAAGACACACGTAAGAAACAATATATACCCTTAGGATACAAAGCACACCAACGGATTATGTAGAGCGCACGGCAGTGCACATGCGCTGGTCACCATGTCGGCGGTTGATGATGCTATCTGCCGGCCATGCGCGCGCAAGGCTTTGGCACCTGGACAAATGGAGCGCATGCGTGCATGGCGGCGCTCTGTACCTGATCTGCGGTACCGTTACGGGATACGCTAAAATTCTCAGTATGCGGAAAACCAGGGCCCTGGTTGTTCAGTAAATAATGGATACTTCTCTACTTCCTCTTAAGCAGAATGTGGGCAGGATATTGGGGTTTATTTTTAACTCAAACATGGAGCGTTATTACATAAATCCTTACCAATTTAAGTAACAAAGGACACGATACAAATCAAAATGGACAAGCACATTTTGCCCGTAAAATGCATCGGTGTTGCCCCGTTTGCCGAGATAAGGAATTGAGTAATGCTGTCAGTGACCTTCATGTGTGCTGTCCTTGCTCTACAGAAGGTGACATAATTCTGCATTATGGTGGCTGAGCCCTCAGTTGCGAGCGCCAGTTCTACATTCGTCTCTGGATTTTAATTTTCATGTATTGAATAGTCAGTTACTTGTTTATACTAAGTAATGTAAGAAAGACATTGAGAGGCGCGCTCTGCGATATGAATGCGTTGAAACCATCGGTTGCAGAGCAAAATGTTTGCGAATGTTTAAACACTCAGGATAGTCTACAGCTCGAGAGTTGCAAATTGGACAGCACAGTAATGCTATGTGTTCAGATTTCTGCTCAATGCAAGAAGTGCAATATAAAGGAAAAGCATGAATCATGAAAAAGCACTGATTTCGGGCCCTTATCCTCATTTAACGGCGAGGGCAGATTCCGCAGGACCAGATTATGGGTTACACCGTTGTATAAAAGAAATTCGAGGATGACGCACGGTGTCGACACGTTTTAGGCAACAGCTGCTGGTCACCTGTCAAGTATTACTCGATATCTACCTTGCATACCATGAAGCGTGAATCTGCTTCCAATTTGCACTGCGTAAAATTCTGTTATACTTTGTTCTTTCTATTCCTCTTTGCGGCGGCGGATTTTGGGAAGCCATTCCAAGAGTGAAACTTGCGAGATGAACATGGTGCGCGATTACTAAAGAGATGTAAAGACTCGCTTTTGTCGCCAATGACGTTTTTGTGCAGCCGCTGACTAAAGTCGGAAAGCGGCCAAAATTAAAGCCTCCGACCAATACTCGCATCAAGTAGCTGAAGCCGGGATTAGCACTCGGCATGCAGCGCAGCAGCAAAAGAAATGTCGCTGAACAATATTGCGACTAAAGCGCTAGAGCAAGCGAGGGACATCGAGCGTTGTGCTCAGCTTGAAGAGAACCAGCTGATGACAGCGGTTGCTGAGCACATGACGCAGTCGTGGATACCTAGGCCACTGCCTAGGTGGAAAACAAAATGGGCGTTTGGGTTTACCATTCCTGTATCCAGCAAACGTGGCAGATACCCCATGGCGGCCTTCCCATTAATTATCGGTCCTGGAACGTGTTAACACTGGTACAGTGTATTTCATCCTTGCACCTACTGTCGAAGGGACTAAGTTTTAGCTTCTTGTAGCTAGTGACCATCGCGCATTTTCTTCCTGTCCTTGAAAACTAATGTACGTAAAAGACGACTTGATGGCAAATTAAGCCAGCATTTTTTTTCTAACTATGATTACCACTTCTTCCTTCGTTTCGCTCGTTCTTCGAACCTTGGTTCCATAAATCTGTTTTCCCTCATCAATATCAGCACCTTGACGTCACTTGCATCTGTGGTGGCAGACCATCCGCATCATCGTTTGGTGGAGGAGGTGATTTCAATCTTGATTGCCTGCGGGCAAACACTGATTTTCTAATGAATACATGATTTTTCCCTGCCTGGTTCTGGTCTCTTCTTGAGTGCAGTGTTTCGGAAACGTCCTTTAGCGCACCTGAACCGTTCATCACGTACGTTCATTCTCTTCTGCACTTGCGAACATCATATGCCTTGCTGCCACCACGTACTTACTATGAATATGATCGTTATTTAATTCCATCGTAGCGCTTTCACTCTATAAAGGTCCTATAGGCGTTTGTTCAGTGCTGTATTGTTTAGAAGATTGGAGATGGGTCGAAATTTATTTAGCAGGGCTGCGTCGCTGCATGGAAATGCAAACAAGGTACGTGGCCTGTCGAGACAGGGGTGGCTGCAGTACGCTCTTTAGATTGGTCGAGTGAGTTAGCTGGTTTTCTTAGCGGGAGGCATTCAAACATTACCTTACGAGCAGTACTGAGCTATTGCCGTCGAAAGTCTCACATCTGATCGCAACGTACACTAGGACTTAGGAAAGCGCTTCGTTGACTGTGGCATGTGTGCTAAAGAGACCGATGGCTATCACCATGAGTTAGACGAAATCTGCATTGAGATGCGGTTTGATTTCATTTTCGCGTATAGTGCCACAGGTAGCTGTATTTTTTATAAACAGTGCATGGTATAACTACTGGTTTAAAGAAGCAACAAGTGGCGCTTGTATTCAGAGAAGAACGCCGTCATCCATAAGTAGATGAAGTCAAAATGGTTGTGTAGTGTGCCGGAATACACGAGGAAGAGCTCCTGAAGCTAGCGTTTGTGATCGGACGATCATCAGGTTGAGAGATTCTTGGATGCATGGCAGTAACGCCTGCTCTCTACCACTATGCCTCCGACACAGTAAAGGTCCAGCAGCCTTAAATCAGTAGCAGCTGCAGATGTAAACGGGACATTCAAGCACCTAAACGAACTTCCGTACTTGTGTAGGTGGCAGCAGTTCACAAATGCCGTACAGGAAACATGATCGCATCCTGATCCCGCTCCGTGCCTCCAACCTGCTAGCCAGTGTAAATATTGCAATTTACAAGCAACTTATATGGTCTCCACTAATCTGAAATTTAAAGCTCAAGCTCTGTTCATTTGCCTTCATATATAGCATACTGTCAGCTACGGCCAGAGGCGGAGAGCAAGTCATTTCTTATTATAGCTCCAAACATTTCTTTTGTGAAGGCGTTCAGCGGTCAATTTCCTTGCTCTTCCGGGTATCAAGCAATCGCATATCAGTTTTCAGGAAGGGCTTTGAATTGGGACCTTGAGAACATTCATAGGACTGCCTAAAAACAGCTGTACCGTGGAAACTCTGGGTGAAAACATACGCTCCTCCTTACCAGTATCAGATACACAAGACATTCCTTATGCCGGAGTGCGGCTTCTGTACACTGAACCAGGCCAACCAGTATTTGCATGTTATGTGAAGTGTCCGACCTCCTCCGGTTGTAGCCTTAGGTCACTGCCAAATGTTTGTTACAATCATCAAAACTTTTTCCATAGGTACTCATTACAGCAATTCCTGGCATTAGGAGCAAGGTTAACAACGCCGGCCTACTAACATGTTTTGTTGCTTTGCGCATCACCATGCGCTACAGTCCGCACTGACACATTTGAACTCATTGAGCCGCCTCGGTGGCTCAGTGGTTTTGGTGCTTGGCTGTTGTAGCGAAAGACGCGGTTTGGATTCTGGCAACGACGGTCGCATTCCAGTGGAGGCGGAATGCTAGAGGCCCGCGCGCTGTACGATATCAGTGCACGTTAAAGAACCCCAGGTGTTCGAACTTATGCGAAGTCCTCCACTATGGTATCCTTTATAATCTGAGCCGCTTTAAGAGCTTAAAACCTCATAAACCTAACCTAACTGTATTTGAACTCATCGCTACATCTCGTCCATACCAGCTGCAGACGCTCCCTGGATACCACCCACGCGCACCAGAATCTTGTCACCATGCGGCCACATAGCAGGGTCTCCTGTTGCAGAACTGGCTGCCCTTTGAGCAGGTTTTTCAAATACGGCAAAATTCTGCTTTAAAGGCGGCTTAGAGGTGCTAAAACAATAAGAGGCAGTAGATAAAAACAGGTGCCTCCCAGTTTCAGTGGCATTGTAAACATATCTAAAAAAACACGTTCTAGAAATTTTTTCGGTGCACGTTAAAGATCCCCAGGTGGTCGAAATTTCCCCGAGCCCTCCACTACGACACCTCTTTCTTCCTTTCTTCTTTCACTTCCTTCTTTCCCCCTTCTCTTACGGCGCGGTTCAGGTGTCCAACGATATATCAGACAGATACTGCGCCATTTCCTTTCCCCCAAAACCAATTATTATTATTATTATTTTGTCGAGTAAACTTTCTGCATTCACCAGTTTCATTCCTTCTAGTGTACGTCAAAATCTCCAGCTGCTATATTTTCATTCTGCATCGCTGTGACGAGGAAATTATGAGCTACACGGCAAACAATCCGTTAGAGACCTGCTCAGCCCCAATCAACAAATAAATGAAACCAAACCAGAATCATTACAACTCCGCTCACTTCACAAATGAAAGAGTGTTGTTGCTTTCAGTAACGATGTCTTCATTGCTCTTTTCTTTGTACACAGGCGTTCCCAGTGATGTACAAAGGTATGTGTCCGAACAGGATGGCTTCGTGCAGAAACTGAATATTTTCTAAAGTGAAAGCATTACAGAAATAAGACAAAATGTCTAAAAAGATTGAATAAGCGCCGTATGCTGAAGCTGGGGACAAAAAATGCTCTGACAACAAGAGAAAGAAATTCACGAAATAGACAACAGTAGTTTTTTTTTCTCTCTTTAAAACAGCGCATTTTGATGGAGAGAAAATGATAGCAGCCTCTGTACTGCGCGATGTCAGTGCACGTTAATGAACCCCAGAGGGTCGAAATTTTTCGAGCCCTTCACTAGGGCGCCCCTAATGGCCTGAGTCGCTTTAGTACTTTAAATTCCCGTAACTAACCAATAACCATCTTTTCAAAAACTCGAGGAAGTAACAAGCCATGGGCAAAACACATAATGGAGGCCACCGGAGGAGCGGCCGCATAAATATTAAATAATTATGACCACGAATGTCGCGCTGCGTTCTATGTCATATTTTTTCTAGCTTTTTGTGTTTGGGAGTTCACTGATTACCGCCATGACTACTTTGCTTTCTTCGGTACCTTCCTCCACGGAGTTTATTAGAAGCGGCAATTCTTACACTGGCTTCTGGCGATCTTCGCTGCGCTGTCTTGCTTCACACCTCGGTTTTCTGAAACGTCAGCTCTCAGCTCCTCGTGCCCGCCACGCTCTTTGTCGCCGTCGCCTCGCACACACACTTGCTCGGGCACACGCGCAACGCTTCGCTGTTCAATGCACCACTGTCGACGCACCGTGTTCACAAATCCTCCGAGGATATTTTGTGCACCTCACATATGCCCCCCCCCCCCCCGCCCTTTCGAAAAATTTTTTCGTATAAAATGAACTGCCGTTGGTGCACAAAACACTTATGTTCAAGTGGTAAACAGACAAGTTAAACACTGCCGATGTCACCGAAGGCACTTTACACAGTGACACATGGAGACACATGGGAACGCGCACAGAGGAAACATGTGGTGAAACATATGACATCATTTATTTTTTTATTGGCCTTTAAAGACCCCTGGGAGGGGCATTACAAATCACATCTAGAAAAGGGAAAATAAAAACCATAAAAATTATACGACACAAACCTTAAACACGCCTGTACCATAAGGGTGAACATGTACACACTGAACAACACATAACCGGAGAACGAAAGAAGAAAAACAACCCGAAAACACTACGCCATGCATTTGCTCAGGTTACCATTGCAAGCACCGGATGACCCGCCGCGGTGGCTGAGTGGTTACTGGCGCTCGGCTGCTGACCCGAAAGACGCGGGTTCGATCCCGGCCGCGGCGGTCGAATTTTGATGGAGGCGAACTTCTAGAGGCCCGTGTGCTGTGCGATGTCAGTTCACGTTCAAGAACCCCGGGTGGCCGAAATTCCCGGAGCCCTTCACTACGGCGTCCCTCATAGTCTGACTCGCTTTGGGACGTTAAACGCCCATAAACCAACCAACCAAACACCGGATAGGAGCACTGTATATTGGGCATCACCTTCCGGCAATTTATAAACCACTAGTGCATTCAACGCCTACGTTTTCGGAGCCTCTCACCTTCTTCGATTACGAAAAAAGAAGACACCTGCACAGTCTCTTGTGACGCATGCTCTTCGTACCGTTTGAGCATATTGATTTGGAATAGCTTCTTAGGGTGGCTCAAGTCGATCCAATAATCCACGTCGTTCTTTTTTCCACAAACCACAAATGGACCTTTTCATCGCATCAGCAGTTTATTGTGGCTACTCGGCAATAGAATTAGGGCATGATTTCCAACCCTTAACTGCCGCTTCTTGCTGTTCCTATTCATCATCATCATCATCAGCCTTACTACACCCACTGCAGGGCAAAGGCCTCTCCCATGTCTCTCCAATTAACCCTATCCTTTGCCAGCTGCATCCACCCTTTGCCTGAAAACTTCTTAATCTCATCCGCCCACCTAACCTTCTGCCGCACCCTGCTACGCTTACTTTCTCTTGGAATCCACTCCGTTACCCTTAATGACCAGCGGTTATCTTGCCTTCGCATTACATGCCCTGCCCAAGCCCATTTCATTCTCTTGATTTCGACTAGGATGTCATTAACCCGTGTTTGTTCCCTCACCCACTCTGCCCGCTTCCGGTCTCTTAACGTTACACCAGCATTTTTCTTTCCATAGCTCGCTGCTTGTCCATAACTTAAGCTGAACTCTTTTCGTTAGCCTCCACGTTTCTTAAGGCAGAAACTTGGGCTAGTTGGATATTGTTTGAACTCATATTTTCTAGCGCTTGTGTTCACTAAGCGCTAGAAAATATGAGTACTCCACGTTTCTGCCCTGTAGGTGAGTACCGGTAAGGTTAAGCTGTTGTACACTTTCCTCTTGAGGGAAATTAGTAAACTGCCACTCATGATCTGCGAGAATTTTCTATATGCGCTCCACCCCATTCTTATCCTTCTAGTTATCTCCCTCTCATGATCCGGATCAGGTGTCACTACCTGCCCTAAGTAGACGTATTTCGTCACAACTTCTAGGCTCTCGCTGCCAATTGTGAAATGTTGTTTCCTTGCTAGGCTGTTGAACATTACCTTGGTTTTCTGCATGTTAATTTTTAGACCCATCGATCTGCTCTGCCTGTCTAACTCATTGATCATGATTTGCAGTTCACCTCCTTAGTGACTCAACAAGGCAACGTCATCAGCAAATCGCAGATTATTTAGGTATTCTCCATTTATTCTTATTCCCAACTGTTCCCAATTCAGGCCTCGAAATACCTCCTGTAAACATGCGGTGAACAGCATTGCCGAGATCGTGTCTCCTTGCCTGACGCCCTTCCTTATTGGAATTTTATTGCTGACTTTATGCAGGACTATAGTAGCTGTGCGGTTGATATATATATATATATATATATATATATATATATATATATATATATATATATATATATATATATATAATATATATATATATATATATATATATATATATATCTTCCAATATTTTGACATAAGGCTGTTCTATCCCCTGATTTCGCAATGCCTGTATGACTGCTGAGGTTTCCACTGAGTCGAATGCTTTCTCGTAATGAATGAAAGCTATATATAGAGGTTGGTTATATTCTGCGCATTTCTCTATCACCTGACTGATAGTGTGAATATGATCTATTGTGGAATATCCTTTACGAAAGCCTGCCTGATCATTTGGTAGATTAAAGTCTAACGTTGCCCTGACTCTATTAGCGATTACCTTAGTAAAAACTTTGTAGGCAATGGATAGTAAGCTGATCGGCCTGTAAATTTTCAAGTCTTTGGCGTCTCCCTTCTTATGAATTAAGGTAATGTTTGCATTCTTCCAAGCTTCTGGTACAGTCGAGGTCAGAAGGCATTGCGTGTACAGGGTGGCTAGTTTTTCTAGCACGATGTCTCCTCCATCCTTAAACAGATCTGCTGTTACCTGATCGTCCCCAGCTGATTTTCCCTTTTTCATTGCTTCTAAGGCTTTCTTTACATCATCTTTGGTTACTGGCGGGATGACGCATTGCTGTGCACTGCTGTCTTTCACATTAACGCTCTGATTACATTGGCTACTGTACAGGTCTGTGTAGAACTCTTCGGCTACGTTAACTATCTTATCCATATTGCTAATGACATTGCCCTGCTTGTCTCTTAATGCATACATCTGGTTTTTACCTATGCCTAGTTTCCTCTTCACTGCTTTTAGGCTACCTCCGTTCTTTAGAGCATGCTCGATTCTCTCCATATTAAACTTCCTTATGTCGGCTACCTTGCGCTTATTTATTAACTTTGATAGCTCCGTTAGTTCTATTCTATCGGTAGGGTTAGACGCCCTCATGCTTTTGCGCTTCTTAATCAGATCTTTCGTCACCTGAGATAGCTTCCCGGTATCCTTTCGAATTGTCCTACCGCCTACTTCTACTGCGCACTCCGTAATTATTCATATCAGATTATTGTGCATTGAATGAACATCAAGATCGTCTTCCTCAGTTAAAGCCGAATATCTGTTTTGCAGCGCTATCCTAAACTCCTGTGCTTTCCCTCTTACGGCTAACTCGTTAATGGTGCTCTTCTTTACTAGCTTCTTCCGATCCCTCTTCAAGTCTAAGACCTTACCATTCTCTGGTCGCTACAACGCACCTTTCCGAGGACGGCCACATCCTAAATGATGCCAGGTTTAGCGCATAGTATGAAGTCGATTTCATTTTTAGTTTCACCAATGGGGCTCGTCCAGGTCCACTTCCTGTTTTCTCGTTTGCGGAAGGAGGTATTCATGATCCGTAAATTATTTCTATCCGCGAATTCGACTAATAACCCTCCCCTGTAATTTCTAGAGCCTATCCTATAGTCACCTACCGCGTGGTCGTCAGCCTTCTTCTTGCCCACCTTCGCATTGAAGTCGCCCATCAGTACCCATCATTCGCCCATCAGCTGTTCCTATTGTAATACCTCTTCTGAGAATGTGGGCACGCAAAGTTTGTTGTGCCGCTCTCACAGTTTGCTCGAGATGTTCTCTTAGATCGAGAACGTAACTA
This sequence comes from Amblyomma americanum, assembly GCA_030143305.2. Taxonomy (NCBI): domain Eukaryota; kingdom Metazoa; phylum Arthropoda; class Arachnida; order Ixodida; family Ixodidae; genus Amblyomma; species Amblyomma americanum. The sequence goes on along the minus strand of JARKHS020013043.1, from coordinate 49,857 downwards.
TATGTCATCTTCGAGCTCTTTCAGGACGGCGAGCGGTCCTCGCACATGTCGTCCAAATATAAACTCAAACGGAGAAAACAGCAGACTCTCCTCCGGTACCTCTCTGTGTGCGAACAAAAGCGGAGCGATATAATGATCCCAAGTTTTGGGGTTTCCTCTGACTGAGCTTCCTCAGCGTCTGCTTGAGTGTGCCGTTAAATTTACCCATCATCTCGTTGCACATTGGATGGTAAGGGGTCGTACGTGCTGAGATGTTTCACTTCCATGAGATCATTGAGCTCTCTCATCATTACGGAAGTGAAACAGGAGCCCTGAAAACAGAGGATCTCTCTCGGAAAACCTATTCGCGAAAATATGCTCACCAAACCTTCTGCCACGGTTGCTGAATCTATCTTTGGCAGAGCCACGGCGTCGGAATACCGCGTGGCCAAATATACGAGAGTGAGAATATATCTATTTTTTTTCATCGATGTGGGCAATAGCGGACCGGCAATATCGACAGCGATCCGATAAAATGTAATGTCGATAAGAGGTATGCGTTCAACGGAGCTTTCCCTACTTTGCGTTTCGGGCACGTCCTGTGGCAAGTCACACAACCTGACATACCTCGTTTGTAACACGCACAATCATGGGGGCTTTTAAGATAATAAAGTTATGTGAAGTGAAGTGAAATCTCCTCCTGCACTTTTAGCCAGTAGAATTCTTGCAGAACTCGATCTGTAGTCTTAAATGCCTGATGCCCCGCCAACGGGCTATCGTGGCCAAGACTCAACACCTGTGATCTACAAGACTTTGGGCGTATTACCTGTCGTACCTCTCTAACAGAAGAATGGCGTACACGCACATTTACACACACTGCAATGCATTGACAGGTTAGTGCCTTTGTTATCCAATGAACTGGCATGCTTCATCAGTCTATTATTGATGCAACGGCCTGTCTGGCCTTTGTTTTAACACCACATGATAAAGAAATTTGGTACGCAACGCCCATCTTGCAATCAATAAACTTATTGACATGATTTACCTTGCAGGCAGTCTTCCATTTAAAGCCTTCCTGCTTTCTCTGAACTGCTGCCGCTAACTTACCCAGCTTATTAGAAGCAAAAAAAAATGGCCTTCACGCCATACTTGGGCCATACCCTTTTAAAACGATGCGACAACGTGTGCGCATAAGGCATGACAGCATTTTTTTCCCGTTAACATTTTCTTTTGGCTGTTCCAAACATTTCAGTGCTCTAATAGTCTTATTTGCACCAGGCACAGGTTCGGAATCTAGAAAACCGGCCTCTCTGCATCTCTGTACTTGGACTAAAAGACTACTAAACATTTGATGGATAAAAGATTTCTTGATGGCCATACCAGTACATACTGCAAAAATTCCGAATTTCACAAACTTGGAGTGACAAGACGCGTAGCTTACAAGAAGTCTCCACTCCTGGGAGCGTACCGCCAGCATACATGGTTAGACAAGAAGATAAAATTCAGATCCAAGAACAGCAGGACGTTCCTCTCAGGGATCTCTTGTGTAAACCTCAGGCCAGACCCGTGCTTACAAAAAATATCGAGTAACTCATGCACACATTCAGTACCCAAAGACCCAACTAGAATCAGTAAGTCGTCCACATATCGAAAAATTCTAATTTACTTTCCATTTAGGTTACTCTCTATTTTCCTGTCCATGCCACCTAGAATATTGTTGCTAAGAAAAGCGGCAACTTTAGCACCAATACACACTTCCGACTTTTGCTTAAAAACTTCATCTTCCCAAGTTACAAAGGTGTTATCTAAATAAAAAGATAAAAGTTCGCAGGAAAGACCCCCTGGAAATGCCACAATAATTTTAGTATACGCACTCATCATTTTGCTCTTAGATGCAATTCTGAACAGATTGCAGAATTTGAGTTTCCGGAAGAAAATAAAATAAAGCGACCACGTCAATGCTAAAACCAGAGCACGAAGCCGGGTTCTAGCTCTTTCAAGAGAAACTTTACAACTGCCTCCGAGTTTGGCACAACAACCGGGTCAGCCACGGGGAGAGCTGACTTCTTACTTCAAAAAAATCATTTGTAAGTTCAGCACCGTGTTTGTCTCATCCTCTTTCTGGTACAGTTGTCTAGCGCTGTTTGAATTTTCTTGTTACCATGAAACACCAACTCGCCCAACCTGCCGTCCTTCTACGACTGTATTCTGTTCTTGAGACAAATGTAAGAAATAATAGAGACCTTTAGGCTACGAAGTACGGCAACCGCTTACTATGTAGAACTCATGGCAGTGCGCATGCGCTAGCCGCCTTGCAGGAGACAGATGGCGCTATCTGCAGGCCAGCCGCGCGTAAGGCTTTCGCGTCGGGACAAACGAGATAGCGCTCGCTTCCCGCGCTCTGTACCGGAAAGGCGGCAGCGTTACGGGATTGATAAAATGAACAGCATGCGTAAGACTATGGCGTTGGTTGTTCAGTACATAAAGTGACTTCTATACTCCCATGAAAGCAGAATGCGGATAGGATATTCGGGTGTAATTTTAGCTCGAGCACAGATGATCATTACTGAAATCCAGGCCAACCGAAGTAATAAAGGACACAATACGAATCAGAATAAAGAAGCATACTTTCTCTGAAAAGAGAGCGTTGCCGCATATGTCGTGACAAAGAAAAGTGCTCTCCTTTCTCCACAGAAGTGGCATCAGTCTGCACTACGGTTTATAAGCTCTCACGTGCGAGGGCCAGGTGTACAGGCGTCACTGCATTGCAGTTTTTGCTTATCGACTTGCCAGTTCCCGGTGTATAGTGAATGAGTATACAAGATGTGATCTGAAGAGGCACACTTTGCAATATGAACGCCTAGAAACAACTGGTTTCAGAGCAAGAAGTGAGAGGGCCTTACGGTTTAACACGAGGTGTGATCGACTGCGGTGATAGAATTGTGCTCTCGTGCAATGGCCAGCGAAGCTAATCAGTTCGCGTCGCCGCCGGTTGAAGTCGTAGTTGCGGTAATATTTATTAATTCAGTTTTTCAAGGTGAATGCTTCAACGAGGAATTGGCATTCGCAGCTTTTGTTGTCGAGTACTGCTTTCGCACTAAAAAGGATTGGCACAAGGAGCCGCGTGGTCCCCAGTTTGTCCTGTGTGCTTTCCCGGTACAATAAGGCGTTGTTGCACGAGCCTCGCGGCCAAAGTATATCTTACTTATTATAATATACTACACTATACTGTTACTATATGCACATAATGACGTAGAAGAAACTTTAAGTAAAAAAAACAGCAAGATTCGTGATAAAGCACTTAGCTACCTTGATGTGAATGGAAGCCAACAAACAACAGTGGTAATCCGGAGAAAATAAAATTGTAAAAATAACAAGAAATGAAATCCAGCGAACAATACGATTAGAAAGTGCACATGTGTGTGATAAAGGCTGTAAAAAACAATTAAGAGTGAGAAACTTGGAAAAGCCCATGAGATGAAAAGAAGAGACCGACAATTTAGTGAAAGCCAACAGAAAATACTAATCTGATGGCATTCAAATGTCCAAGCAATTATTTGGGGATAGAAAAAGAGTTCACTCAGGCGATGTGCTGCTTAAGCTCAGGTGCGAAAACCCAAGGTACGCTGAGAATTTTATGGAGGTTGAGAGGAATGTTTGTTTTCCAACAGAAAAACTCGCTCGAAGCTGATTTGGAATGAAGTCGTTAATTCACAATGATTAGAGGTCATCCACCGAAAAACGAAAAGTTATTTTCTTCTGGGCAGTTGATGTTTTTTGTAGAGTTTGGTTGGCATTTGATTGTAGATTCTTTTTTTCTCACAAACACAGCGGTAGATATAAAAGGAGGCGCAGCCAGCACTAAGCTCATCTCGATTCTTATTCTTCTTCGTCAGCAGCAAGACACGAACATTAGCCGATTATGTTTATAGATTTACCAGATTATGCATTTACTGGTAGCTGATGGCGATCAACGTAGGGAGCATCCAGTGCGCCGCAGGACATAAGAGCTAGCCGAAGGCAGCAGCTTCAGCACAATACTAGCGGCCTAGGCACCAACGATGGCGACGAAGCACGGCAGTTCTCAGGCACCCTCATCTTCTTACACATTGAACAATTTATCAAACATGCATCATGACTCTCAGTGGATATGACATACGCCCTTAAGCCTGGTGTGCCGAGACAGAATCTATGCCATGGAGGCCGTATTCCCAAGCAGGCTGATTTCAAAAGGCGCTCATGTGCAGCGTGACGTCAGCGCACTTAACGGTTATGTAGCATGTTAGCCTGCAGCCGTCCAATACGGCATATGCTATAACCCGTAGTCAACTTAAGTGCATATAATTTCTCTGTCTGCGAAACGTTAACGACGGGCATTGCCAATCCAACGTACAGGGAGGGCAAAATCTTTCCATGAGATCACATTGCAGGCTTTTCGCTTTTGCAAACTTGCTTTAACAGCTAGCGCTAGAAAAGACGCAATAAAAGCAGAAGAAGGGCTATCAATTTTCCAAACCACCCCTTATATTTAGAACTCACGCCATGCGAACTGGAATCGTAAGCTTAGGTTTTCTGACGCACGACCATCGATCGGTCGTTCTCCGGGCTTACGAGCCCTTTCGAACAGTCCGAGCCCTGGACTGACCACCTTGGCTCCGATGCATAATCTTCTGATTCTGTATGCAATCTCTAAATTATTGTTTTGATCCCCTCTCTTCCTTTTATATCAACAACTAGCATAGTCGGCTACAATAATCGCGCAAAGAATTTATTTCCGACCAAAACGTTTTGCCTTTTCGACCTTAAGTGCTAATTTATTTGCCACCTACGTTCATCAATCCTACTTCTTGACTGACTGGTGGTCTTCTACTGCCGTCACGTATTAAAATACAGTTTGCCTTTCTCCTACTTTTCTCCGGACCGTATATTACTTTTTGAGAATCAAGGAGCAACAATAGCCTGTGCTCCTGACTGAGAAGGTTAGAAAATGTAGTTTTATCAGATTTCACAAACGACAAAAAAAAAACGAATTAAAATTTATACGGTTAGGTTTGAGGTTTCATCTCAAGACCAATGGTAAATCAAAGTTATAATCACAATCATGAGAATATCTGCGCATACTACACGACAAATCTCTCTCCTTATATTTCGCATTAGGTCTAACCTTTTCTAGCTGCTGCCACCTTATTCCCATAAACATTCCAATCTGACCTTTGCAGCTGACCTTTTGGCCCCTCTATTAAACTTGCTTTCGCTTGGAATTCAGTCCGTTAATTCCAGAGATTATCAGCTGCCCGTTCTCCGTTTGGCATTCCTGCCTTTGTCCATCTCCCCTTGATAGTGATAGGTTATCGTTCACGCGCATTAAAGGTAGCGTATAAAATTTGCATAGCGTACAGTTTTATAAACGTGTAAACCAATTTCACAATAGGGTAAAGTGCTCGCAACGCAATGCATTCTTGAGAAGAATGTAACCATTTTTACTGCACAAAGGTGGGATACTTAAGATGGATATTAAAAAAAAAACAATGGCAATACGTGCCCAACACATTTCTACCTATGTAGGTCACGGGTTTGAAGTGTGTCAAATACATGTAAGACACAACCTTGCCACCGTGGTTAAGCTACTAAAGAAACCTGTTCTAAAGTTCTTCTAGCCCGGAATCGTGCTTGTGGTAAATGTTTGGAAGTCAATGCTAGACATTAACAGAAAAGCGCGAACTTAGGCAAACAGTAGGATGAAGAAATAGACGCTGACCAACAATACGTCACCTCTGCGTGCGTCTGCTTCTTTTCCCAACTGCCTGCGGCTCAGTTCACGCAGTTCACATCATGGCACTGCGACAGTGCCTGTATACATAGCTAATGGTGCATACATAAGTGTTAGGGCCATACACAATAAAACATACAGTATAAAAAGCCCTGCGTTGATGTACACATGAAGAAACAGGTTCTATTAATCAAGTTTTTTTCCGAAATTTTGATGACAAGGTACAGTCGAAAATACGTGGAATATGCTTCGCTACTTTCTCAAACACCTATTTCTGTCCCTGTGCTTAACTGTACAACACCTCAAGCCTGAACCCACGGCTGTTCATTATGACGTCAAGGTTAATCCTCAAGAGCAAACATCGCAGATGGCTCACAAGAGGCTCCATTAAATGGCATTAGACGTGATGTCATGAAAATCAGTTGTCGTCATGGGATTGATGTCTACCTTTGGAGGGCTTTTAAGAATACAAAATATTAATCTTTATTGGACCTATATGTCGCAAGTGATGAAAGGTACCCGATGTAAAACCTGCTGATTGACAGCTTGACAAAGTCCTGCACCCCCTTCATTTTGGCTACAGCACAAGAGGGTGAGGAGCACGGTTCTTTAAAATCAGAAACATAGCTTCCGGCTGGCCAGTCTAGTTGCATCCGAATAAGGGGTTTTAAATGCTAGAAAAGACCGGCTGGAGATTCTAGCTTGGGCTCTGTGTTTAGCCCTAATAACCTGATCTCGCAGTGAGCCCTTACGAATTTTCTCTTAGTAAAAATATTATTTGGACAAAAAAACATTGCCAAGTTCAGTTGTATACAATGTTGCATATTATCGCGCCTTTATCGTGTTTCTGCCCCTGCGGCTCAGTACACATGATGTGTCGCGAGGCCTGAGATCAGGTCTTAAATCACCGGGCGTCCGATTTGTATCTTGATACAGACACCACTCAAAGGAAGAAAAACTATGAGGTAATGTCAATAAACAAGCTTGTAGCAGAAGGAAGGAGCCTGGCTCAGTGACAGGGACATTCCCATCGCTCCGACTGCCAGAGTCACATCACACTTTGTGTCGACTGAAAGCACAGGATCGACCACTTAGCTGTTCACCACTTCGCTTGCTTGTCTTAGCATACGCTGGTCATAATGAACCGCGTGAAAAGTGTACACATGAAAAGTTTATGTCTGCAGTACATTCAGAAATTACTTATCGGGCGCCAAACATGTTATACGCTGGTAAATAAGTATGCAACATATTTCCGTGCCGGACTTTCTGAGAAGCTTGCAACATTTATGATTAAAACACAGTGCAGGCTGTAACTGAATAAAGTTCCGCAATTCTATATTCAATCAAACTGTTAGACCGCCAGGCAGTTCTATCGTTTTATTGTTTTTTCCCTCACAAAGCGACTGCGTAGATTTCACAGTGTGTGGCTTGTGGGGAACGTATATTTGGCTTCTTGCATGCTCCTACCTACCCTTATCTAGGCGAGCTGCAAGTACTGAAAATACGTAGTCGGCTGTAATTATCTAACGCTGTTCTAGCGAGTCCATTATTCTCAGCAGTACGATATTTGTAGGAGATAGTGCACATTGCTTTCGAAGACAATTCGTAAATGGGGTTTTGTAGCGATAGCTGCATTACGCCACCTCTTCTACCCTTCAGCGTGGCACCACTTGAGCTCCTTGGCGGCGCCGTTGGCCACCTGGCTGGCCGCGTGGGTTGATCACGTGGTGTCGCCAGTTGGTCACGTGGTTGGTCACGTGGGTTGGTCACGTGGTGTGGAGCAACTACTGCGGTCGGCGGCGCGGCACGCAACAGGTGCAACAGCTTTGGACATGCGCCGTGTCAAGTGGAACGAACATGAAGAAGCAACGCCCAGCGAAACGCAGCGGCGAAAGAATAACTTTGCAATTCGACTGAGCAAGTTCCACTTGAGCAAATGTAGCTATCGTGTCACTCCGGGCTTAACGACAGCTAAACAACAGCCATTTTTCAAACAGCGCGTGAATTTCCCGTCATCTTTCGGCTCTTTCGAACAGCATCAAAATCTTTGCTGGAATCAGCGAATTCTCGCTGAACTTCCAGAAAGGCTGCAGCATAGAGCAAAGAATGCTAACCTTTTTTTTTCGCTCCTCGTGTGTTTACCGCTTCAGTTTTCAGTATAGTCGGAGACAGACGTACTAGGTGGCATTTCCTATATGCAGCTGCTCACTCTAGAGTATATTTTGTCTCCCCTGAGAGCTTTGTAAAATCAGTGCCGGCATTTTGACGCCACATTCCTGAGCTCCTGACTCTGACTGCGCGAAGGGTTTTGCTTTTCTTAGCTGCGTCAAAAGCTTCGAACGGTATATTTTTGCTGACGTCGCTGCATTAATCAATCACTGGCATTCTGGCAATAGTGCATGCTGCCGAGCGCACAGTGCTGCTGTAAACGCAGTATGCACCAGTGTCCTCTTGAGCAAACGACAACTAGACATCAACGTTTTCCTTGGCACTTGTGATAAACCATTCCCCATTGTCCTGTTCTGTTGGCACATGACTTTTTACAAATGCTGTCAGTTGCATTCATAGGAAAAGTCATGTGAGCTACAGATTCAGCCGGGAAGCAGAGCGTCCGCTCAACCACCTTGTTGTAGGATAGTAGTAGGTGTATCGCGATAGAGGAACCGAGTTGCGATATTTCACAGAACAGATGTAATTTTTTGTATTGAAGGGCTCTTGCGCGGAAGATTAAAGAGCATGACCCTCCCCTCTTAAAGCGATAATAAACTCCGCCAAGAACAGAACTGCACCATTGACTGTGTGCTGTTGGAGAGAGGCATGTAAGGAATAATAGAAGTCTTTAGGGTAGAAAGAAGCGCTACCACTTACTATATATAGTGCATGGAGGTGCAAATGCGCAGGCCGCCTTGACGGTGCCAGATCGCCTAGCAGCCGGCCAGCTGCGCAAGTTAGCGTTAGGAGTTATACTAAAATTCTCGGCATATGTAAAACTGCGCCCCTGGTATTTGAGTAACAGAGCGGAGTTGACTCAAACACGCAGTAACTTTACTAATATCCGCTCTAACCGAAGTAATAATGGAGAGGACACGAATCAAAAAGGCCGCCGGGGTGGCTCAACAGATATTGCGCACAGATGCTGACCCGCAAGACGCGGGCTCGATCCCGGCCGCTGCTGTCGAATTACGATGAAGGCGAAATTCTTGAGGCCCGTGTACTGCGTGATGTCAGTGCACGTTAAAGAACCCTAGGTGGTCGAAATTTCCGGAGACCTTCACTGCGGCGTCCCTCATAGCCTGAGTTGCTTTGGGGCACTAAACTCACATTAAAAAATAGGAATTAGAAGGGAGGTCGAAACGCACATTTATTGAAAAATGCACCGGCGTTGTCCAATCTGCCGGAATAAGTAAATGAGAGGTGCCATCAGTGACCTCCATGGGTACGTTGCTTTATGGATAAAAAGTGATATCACTCTGTATTTCGGTGGCTGAGTCCTCACGTGCGAGGGAAAGCTCTATAGACGTCACTCCATTCCATTTTTCACGTATCTACTTACCAGTTACCGATTTCTAGTGAATATTTATGAGGCTTATATCGCAATATTGGTAATACTGCGTGAAGGGTATACAATGGTCCACGGCTGTGTAAGAGGAAGAAGGGGCAGAAACCTGTCGTCGACTGATGACCAGTATTTTACTCAAAAGTAACAAAAAGGAGCACCCGATCCAAGTTGAAATGTTAAGACGTAAGAAACTTTGGGAGCGTATCACCCACAGAGCAGTTGAAAAGGTCTCTGGTGCCGTTTGTTTGCGGGTGGTAAGATGCAGTAGCAAGGTGAAAGAATCTGCATTCGGAGAGGAGTTCTTGAAATACTTTGTACAGAAAGACACGTCTTTGCAACTCAGGAGCTCCCAAGGTGCGCCGTCGTGGAGGAAGAGGGTGAAAAAAAATTCCGCGGCGTCACAGGCCGTCGCCGCGGTATGTACGGCAATCTCCGCATAAAAGGTCAGGTGAGCGGCGGCGACGATTACCAATCGCGTCCCAGTGGAAGGGAAAGAATGCAGGCCTTAAAGGTCGATGGCAGTGCGATCAATAGGGCGAGCAGGGCACGGTAGAGCCTGCAGAGGACCGGCCTTGCGATGAGGTGGAGCCCTCCTTAGCCGACAGGCGGTGCAAGAGCGAAGGTAACAGCGGACAAAATTATGTATACCACGCCGGCAGAAGCACTGCCAAAGCCGATGATAGTTTTTCCGAACACGAGCATGAGCGCTTTGCGGGTCAACGTGGGCACCGCCACAAAGATCGCAGCGGAGATGGCATGGGATATGAAGCAGCCATTTTTTGCCGTCAGAGTTGTAGTTGCGGCAGTAAAAAAGACCGTTCCGGAAGGGGAAATGGGAAGCTTGGAGAAGGAGGTCCCGAGGATGTGGAGGGAAGGTAGGGGCGCAGAGGGTATTCAGGAGTGAAGGAATCCAATTATCTCTTCGCAGCAGGGCATATCTGACATGGTGAGGGCTGTGAGTCGGGGTCGGGCGCGGGAACAGTAAGGTGGTGGTGGTGGTGGTGGTTGTTGCTATGAAGGGGGGGGGGGGGGGGGGGAGGGGGGGGATACTCAGCGAAAACCTTTTCGGGTCAGTCTTTACAGGAAGCTCACACTATCTATGTGCAACACGTAGCGGTACAAGCGCTGGTTTAACAAACATACTTGCGCAATTTTGATATTCATTGCGGACATTGATATTCAGCCAAGATTTTAGATCCCCGCCCTAGTCCTAATGTTTTATTTTGCATTATTTCTGTTATTTTTCAGTTATTAGCTAAATACTGCGCATATTTCCATTGGCTTCAAGAGATTTTGGCGAAAACAATCAGCGTCACAACGTTTCAATCTCTTTTGTTTCCATATTACGCTACTGCGCACATTTCACTAGTGCCTTGTAGGACACATATATTTGGCTCCGTCCAGGATCACATCTACTAGCGAGTTCCTATATACCGAAAGAACGAAGTCGGCCAACATTGCTCAACGCTTTTATGGAGAGTTGACCGTTTTCAGTAGTACGGGATTTGCACGAGCTTGCTCGCAGTATTGGCGATGACACTTCATTTAAGGATTTCCAAATGGCGCATGAATTTCTCGTTCCCTTTCAGGCGCTGTGAACAACATCAAAATCATTGCTCGGACCATCGAATTCTTTCTGAGCATGCGCAAAGGCACCAACATACAGCAGTCTAGGACCGAGCAGGGGAAGAAAACCTTTTTTTTCTTGTTATTCGCTCTTCGTGTTTTTGCAGCTTCAATTTCCTGCGTATTCGGGACCGGCGCACTTGAGCACCTTTCTATGGTGGATCTGCTCGCTCTAGAGTTGGTTTCCTCCCCCCTTCAGAACTCTGTAAAATCCGTGGTGGCAGTCTGACGCCACATTCCTCGGCTCCTGGCTCTGACGGTGCGAAAGGCTTTGTATTTTATAGCTATGTCAATAGCTTCCAAGACTGTGTTTCCTGTTGACGTTGCTACACTAATCGATCTTTGGCGTATTGATAATAGTGCAAGCTGCTGACTACACAATAGCGAAGCTCTTTCGTCTTGAGAAAACAATTCCTAGACTGCCACCTTTTCCTTTCCACTTTCGAGGAACTCTTTTTTTCTGTCATGTTTTGTTAGTACATGATATTTACCAAAGGGGGGGGGGGGGGGGTGGCTGTTAGTTGCATTCCGTGGAAAAGACGCGTCAGCTTGAGATTTAACCGTGAAGCAGCGCCTCCAGTCAAGTACCGTGCTGAAGGAGTTTATTGTTTGACAAAAGAAGAGACTTGCGAAATTTAGCAGGAAAGACGGATTTTTTTGTTCGAAGAAGGGCTCATTTCGCTTTTTCAAGCGATGCTTTCGCAAGCAAGTTTAAAGAGCGTTGTTCCTCCGTGCTCATTGCAATGATAAAGTCAAGCATATGCACTACGACAACCATTTCTTGTATTCGACATATATTAGTGCGTGCAGAGAAAGAGAAAGAAGAATAATATTGCCCAGCCCGCACCGCCTAAAGCACATGCTGCCGACACACGCAAGGATAATAGAGACCTTTTAGGCTACGAAGTACCGCAACCACTTAATATGTAGAACTCACGGCAGTGCGCATGCGCAGGCCGCCCTTGTCAGCGCCAGATGGTTCCATGGAGGAAGGAAAACTCAGGAGAGGCCCTGACCATACAACACCCTGACCGAAAAATGTGGTAGAAGTCATCTGGTTTTTCTCAAGCGGGAGGCCATCTTGTACAGGCGCAGCTTAGCAACAAGCGCCGAACTTGCTGTTTGCAAACCGGTTGGGAGCAGTCGGGCCCGCGGCGTTACCTTTTCTAAGTGGGGCGTAGGCGTAATTTCCTTAAATGCTCGAGTTATGCTCGATTTCTTTAGTCGTGTTCACAGGCTGACGTTGACGGCGTTCACTCATAACTCAAGGTGAAATTTACTTGAAAACTCTTGCTGTTGCATGCACGGATTGAAATGTGCTTAGCGACAACAATAGCACGGGCCTTTCGTCTACTGCGACATTGCTCACAGCCGTCGGGAGACCGCTGCTTTTCAGTGAGGGCCATTCGCGCTGTTCGTTCACCTGTGATTCAAATACCACGCGCGCTACTGAGACGGTCGTCTCGGCGTACTGTCCAAACGTTTCGTGTCTCGTGCGCGATATGCGCGTGTGCCATTCGCGCTCCCGTTTCCATCGGCATTGAAACCTCGTTCCAGCTTATGAGTGTTCTAGCAACACTCCAAATATTGTAACTCTTATTCATTGTAATATAACTGCCATTTTTGTTTTTCGGCGATTGCGCTTGTGTGAGCGGCGGTGGTCTTGACATGGGCGGAGAGAGATACTGTAACGAAAGCTAACTTAGTTCTTAGTAAATAGGAACTTTCTTTCATGCCCGTTCGAAACGTGCAATGTTTGAAGCATCTAGCGAGATATTTGCCTCTGGACATGCCGGACTGAAGTGTATTAGTTTATATCGAGGTGAAGTGTATTTTTAATCCCGCGCTATGTTCGTTTCGATTCGTTTCCTCTAATAGGCTGTGCAACTGCTTTCCTGCAACTGCAATGGCCATTGAATCGACAGTCTTCGAAATCCTCAATCGCCATCGAACTCGAAGGAGTTCTGTTGCTGCTATGCGGCAAATCTCAATGTACATAGCAATGGTTATTGTGTTATTGTGTCTTACGCCAAACTTGTGTGACGCCATAAACGCTTTTTTAATTTTGCGCAAATAACAAAGCTATTTTATAGTTATTTGCAAAATGCTGAAGTAAGCTTTTATGGAGTCACAGGAGCTTTTTAGTTGTTATTGAAGGCGAGTTGCGTTGTCTTGCAAGACACTGCTAATTGTAGGATTTGATCTCGTAGTTTTGTAGCGCTCAGGCAACGCTGACACAGCCGGCGTATCAGTATTCTGCGATGGGAAGTATAAAATGAATGCGCTTGAGACCAGACTGATACATTTATAAAATTATTATACAAAATGCGTGCATTCAAGTTTAAGAGAATAATGTTTGTTCATGCTCTTGTAATGCAAACGTATCGTGTACGAAAGTGCCCTTGGCACCGCTCGAAGTGTCGATAGCAAGCTTGGGTGCGCTCTAAGGCTCTCGAGATTTCTATAGAGTTCCGCGCGGCACCGACAACTCCATAGAATATTGACTCGATGGCCATTGGAACTGCCCACGTGGCTGCGCTCAATCCCCTTCGAGTCGATAGACTATCGGTTCGAGAGCCTTCGAAATGCCTGTGTGAGAGGGGTATTAGACGGCTTCGTGAGAAATGGAACGCATCCCAAGAGAGCAGCTGTCCATGGAGTTGGGGCTTTACGCCCAACCTCAATAGACACATCCTAGTCGTACAGGCAGAACACCTACACGCACGTGCGTCGCTGTAACCTGTCTGCGCATGCGCGAGGCGCAACGCGCGAGCAGGTGTGAGCGGTGCGCAGATATCTGTGCATGTCAGATATCGTCGCCTGCGCACGGACGCTCGTAGGAAGCGGGGTCCGGTTTACACCTTTTGGAGGCCCGCGCGGCTCGTCGGGACTTCTTTTTCATGGCTTGGAGCTCCTTCAGGTTCCCGGGACTTTTCTTCATGGTATAAGTTGTCCTTTAAGCGCCCCCCAAACTCCTTTTCTTCACGCCTTGAAATTCTTTCTGTCTGCTCGAGAGGGAGAACGAGGCAGCACCAGGAACTTGGAGGTGCGTGCCCTTTTCGACGCCCGTCGCGGCGCGGCGCTGGACGCGCAGGCGCTCCGACGTACGCGAGGATGTGTTTATCGAGTGGGGCCTTTAGTAGCAGTCTACTCGGAAGTATTAGAACGCACCCGTGGAAATGCATTGTGGCAACAGCCTCTTAATAGCAGGGTGTGGATGTCTTTTTTCTCCTCGTGTTTCTTTTTCCGAGAAGTTGTCGAAAGGCAGTGCGCACTTCCTCACCAGGCACGCAAAGCCATGCTGAAACACGGATGGCGTATCTGTCAGGTGGTTCGAAGCGAAGCGAAGTGCCTGTGTGGGTGGATCTGTGGTAGACAGAATACTGAAGGAATCCATGTTTTCGGGTTAAGAGACCATCAAACATCGGGAGGTTGCTTTCTTTTTCCCCCTCTAGCATGAATTGCATATCCCCTTCTAGGGAGTTTAAATCAGATCGGAAATTTTGGATTTGGGATCTCTTGATGACGGCGAAGCTGTGGCCAACGTACCTCAGGAAGATCTTTGGTTGCGGCTTGGATGAGTTGAGGGTCTTGTTTCGGAGTAGACGCGTTAGGTCTCTCCTATTTGGCTGCACTTTTTCTATCAGCTCAAGGAGTGCACCATTTTTGCATTCGTTTTGCCCGTGCAGCTCTCGCCCGCTGCATTTCCGTCTTCGTTTTGCGAAAGTGCGAGCATAGTGCAGCATGAGTTCTTGGCTGGCTGGAACTTTCCCACGTAGAAGTGCAGCTGTAGTGCGGCAACATGGCGGCTCCCATGTGTAGGTAGGAGAAGCGAAGAACATAATGCAGTGGTCTCTAAATGTAACAACAGTTCTTTCTTGAAAGGATGAGGTGAGGAACTGTTAATGGCGTACGTCATAATTGTAAACCTAAGTGGTCAAGTCAAGCCGTGCGGGCAGCTTTTCAGGGCAAACTCGTAAATATTATGCGTGTATGCAAGCAACTTTTTTTTTTCTGTGAAACGGCTATTCGTTGGGAGTGGTTTATTTCGACACCCCATTGCGCCTTGTTGTTTGAAAATTCCTCACGTGTCTCGGCATTTCGGAACCGGTTGATTTTGGTGGCACAAGAAGCGACGCGAAGAATAAACCACCAGGCCTGCACTCAGCAACTGATTTTGATGCAGCCCATGCCAAGCTGCACTTTACCTGCGCTTTAACGCCGGGCGCGCAATTCCACTGAAGTATTTTCACAACCCTCGGGGAAGCCGGTTTTTTGGGCTGTGGGGAAAACGCAGTCCAGTGCCCAATGTGACGGCGCCCATCGGCAGAGAGAAAGGCAGTGCACGATGTGGATGTCTTTCCCTCTAGCTGCTTGTTTTTCCGAGAAGTTGGGGAAAGTTGGGGCTCGCTCCCTCTTCAGGCATGCGCCCTCGTCCAGGGCCGGTCTCGAGGGGGTTGCGTGCGCGCTCCCCTCGAGACCAGACGTGACTTATCAAAGCCATGCTGATACCGGGTTTACTTTGCAGGCAGGGCTTTCTTCTCTCTCCCTAGATATTTCTCCACTCTCTTTCCTTTTTTTTTGGTCTCCGCACACCCGCCTTGACTGCCAGTCGTTGTCTGCAGTTCTTCGTGGATGGGCGCCCGATGGTCAGTGCCGCCCTCATTGCCGCGAACGCGCGGTGGTAGATTACAGCATACCAGCATTGCTCACACGTTGATCCAGGAAGACGACTTTGGCACAGCATTTCATACTCCTTCTTGCCTGACAGAAGTGCACGATAAGCGAAAACGACTGCCTACTGAAATGTTCTTTTTTCCGCAGAGCGGTTAAGTGATTTTCTTGTTTCATCCTGGGTGTCTCAAGGAGAAACAATGTTTGTGTAGCGGAAAAACTGATAATGTTCGACGTTTTTCGCCAATTTGTTGTCTAGCACGTCGCAAAGGCAGTGCATACTGAAGCAGGAGGCGAATCTCTTTAGACACATCTTTAGACAACAAAACTGCGGCCGCTGTGACGTTTGCGTTAAAAGCACGGTCTAAAACATTTTTCTCTCATTGAAAGGCTGGTTCGACTTGAGTACACTCTGCATCAGTGCAAGGAGCGCATCACTTTCTCATTACTTTCGTCACTGCAACACGCGCCGCTCCACTTCCGTCTTGGTTTCTCAAAACCTATAGTGCAACGCGAGCTCTTGGCTGGCATGAACTCTCCAAAGGACAAGATTAGTTGCAGTGCAACAAAATGGTGGCGCCCATTTGTAGGTTGAAAGAAGCGACGATATGACTGTAGTCTCCTAATAAATTCATGACAGTTCATTCTTGAAAGGAAGAGGGAAGTGACTGTTTGTGCGCCGTCATGATTGTAAGCCTAAGCAGCCAAGTCGAGCCGCATGGGAGCTTCTCAATGCATGTTCGTAAATCTTATGTGTGTATACATGCACAACTTTTTTTTTCTCTGAAACGGTGATTTCCTCGCGCTAATTCATGGCTACACTTGAATGCGATTTGTTGCTTGAAAATTCTTCACGTGGTTCGGAATTTGGGAGCCCGTTGACGTCTCCGGCACGCAGGTGGCTGTAATTTGGTAGCGATGCCAACGGTAGCAGACGACCGGCTCGACAGGCGACTCGACCATTCGTTTTTAAGCAGCCAGTGCCAAGCTGCAGTACTTCGCGGAACCGGTGGAGCCTAATCGAAGAGAACTGAAATCATGACGATATTTTGTTGCGCTAGAAGCCCCTTGACCACACATCCACCTTTTTTGAACAAAGCTTTTCAATACTGAACATTTTAAGCTACTGTTATGGAAATATTGAACGTAATGTCCATTCTTTCGAAGCGTAGCACAACCGTTAATTTAAGGTTTTTCGATCGCTGGCATCGACCAGTTCAGACTGCCTTAGCAAACAAATGGCGAAGGTTTTTACAATGGTTAAAATGTTAATTGCAAACAAACGCAAGCCTGTTGAAGACAGATGTGGGGATATATTCATTGTAGCAGCGACATCTTACAGAATTGTTCGGTATGCCTATTGCTTCGTTCGGCTTCATGATTTTCTACCGTAGCCAAAGTTGTGTTGCCACAACTCACACTTGATTATTTAAGACTACTCGACAGGTTATGGGGCTTCAGTATAAGACTTGTTGGTAAAATACTATGCTTCGTTGTCAGGTGCGTGTTGTCATTTCTTGCCTTCTACATGGGTGTGTTTAAGAGATGCCGCCCATTAATAATACAATAGGAAGTTATAGATTGTAGTTCCAAGGTATTTTGTTTTCAGTTTGTTCTTATTTGCGTGTGTGCGCAGTACGCACAAGAGAAGGTGGTGCGTTCGCCATACACCTCGCCGAAAACCGAATGCATGGTTTGGCTAGGAAGGGCGAATATTATCTTGCATCCCGCGGTAAGGGCTAGAGCCCTCAAGTGCAAGTGACAGTCTACGGTAGAATATAGTCTTGAAGACGATGGTGGAGGCCAACACGGTTATAGAAAAGATTGCACCCCTTCTCTCGGGCTCAGTGAAAAAATGACCCCACGAGCCACCCATCGTAAGAATAAGACTAGACAGCAGAGGTGAAAGTGGCGGTTCAGAGATTGTGTTGGCGACAGAAGTTTCTTATCCCGGGGTTGCCGGAAACAGCTCTCTTTTGCTGACCGTGCAACACGGCGCGGTGACTGGGCAGGGAGACAAAGGCTCGTGTTCTTCAATTCCCAGCTTCGGCTGCATTGCCAGAGGAAACCGGCCTCGAGGAAGAGATCGTCCATGTTTTCTCATAGGACTCTGTCCGACTCAGCTGCTCGCTTATTCACGCAGAATCGATAGCAACTGTTGGGTTAACGATAAGAGCTGTCTATCCATAGCACTAAGCGACAACAGACGTTCCAAAAGACTGCGTGTGTTAACTGGGATGTCTCATTTTTGAGTGATCATCGTTCGCTTCTTGCATGCTTTTCTGTCACTTTTGCTCCTACAATGCGCGTTCTTCATTAGCTTCCGGAGATTGAAAATTCACAGCTGGCAGCCGTTCTGCTGTTTATTTTTGACGAGGTAAGACATTTTGCACCAAGAAGAGAACAAGGTTACACGATTGTGTCGCCCAATGAGGAGGCTCTTGGGAGGGTTGGCTTTCGATGATGATGATAATGAATTTTTCGGGCGCGAGAGCATCTGTTGCCGAAGAGCGCCATGACGCCTACATAGTTTTCATTGCACAAGGCGCTGTCAAAGACCCATTTCCCAAGTAAATCACTCTAAAGAAGCCCAGCATCAGGCAAGGGAAAGTTTGCATTTATTGTATCACTCGTGGGTACCCGTCGGCACAGGGGATCGAACCCCGTGCCTCCCCCATGCGGCGTTGGCTTTTGAGAGGCCGCAACTAACCCGTCCGCCCTCCAGCGCCTGCCTGTCGCGGAGCGCGGAAATATGTATGCCGCATTATGCAGCGCAACAACCAGAGCATTATTTGGCTTGCTCAGCGAAATCCCACCCTTATCAGAAAGTCATGGCACAAACGCGGCCTGGAAATGTGTCATCACCCCTCAAGAATAAACAGGCCATTACAAGGCAGGGGTAGATCGAGGCACGCAAGGCGACTTCCATGGTCACTGCAATCATGTTTTGAGCCCCTCTCACCCCCGCTCTTCCCCGCGGTGCTATACAACACCCTCTCAGCTGGATAAGAAGGCAGGCAGACTGACCTTAAGATGGTAGCGGCTGAATGAACCCCACCCTCACGTGCACTGGGCGACTGGTCACCTTCTCGAAAGACTTGATGTGCTAGTACATGTGTACAGTGGAGTGTCGGTTACCTAAAATACGCTAGAAGATACCGGGGGTCTTTCGCTCACTACTACTACTGGTTTTCTGTAGATGCGGTTCTTTTAGATCGCATAGCTCGCTGCTGACTGCCGAATGTGCAGTCTTCGAGAGTCGTAAGCTCTGCGCTCAGAGGAAGTTCGGTTCATTGAGCTTTAACGCCGCAAAGCGACTCAGACTATGATGGACGCCGTAGTGAAGCGCTCCGGAAATTTCGACCACCTGGAGTTCTTTAACGTGCACTGACATCGAACAATACACGGGCCTCTAGAATTTCGCCTCCATTGAAATTCGTCCGCCGCGGTCAGGATTGAACCCGCGTCTTTCGGGTCAGCAGCCGAGCGCCGTAACCACAGAGCCACCGTGGCTGCTTCTCAGAGGAAGTGAAGTAGAAATATAATCGGATACAACTCAAGAACACAGCGTCTTTTCCGCGCTCAAAGGATCCCTTTGGAGTTAATGTCCTCGGCCAATTTTCAACCCTCCTAGCCTGAAAATGCACGGAGCGGCGCCACAATCTGGAGGGGGTCTATCCCCAACCGCAGTCGGAAGCGATTGTTCCCTTAAATGTACCACTCCTTGCATTGTCACACTAGCAAGGTCACGAGAATCAGGTGATGCCACTGGCTGAAAAATGGTCGTTTGACGGGGAAAGCCGCTGCGTTCTAAAGTTGTTTCCGACTATAGCAAAAGAAGGCTTGGTTAATAGTTCATGAGGGTTTAACGTCCCAAAGTGGCTTAGGCTATGAGGGATGCTGTAGTGACGAGCTCCGGAAATTTTGACCCCTTGGAGTCTTTAACGAGCACTGACATCACACGGTATACTGGCCTCTAGAATGTTGCCTCCATCGAAATTCGACCGCCGCGGCTGGGATCAAACCCGCAACTTTTGGATCCGCGACATAACCTTTGGGCCACCGCGGCAGCGCTAGTTGCGGTTGTTCTTGTTGCCTCAGAAGTGATAGCACTTACCCACGGTGCTGGTGCTACTGCTGTTGCTGATAGAAAGAAAGAAAAGGAAAGTGCATGGTCCTGCCTACTGGCTCAAGAAAAGCAACGCTCGCTTCCACGTGCTGAAAGTAGGAGAGTTAAAGTATAGGAGAGCAAAGATAGAAAGGCGCGCGCTAATATGCTCTCGACCGATCCCTGATGCATTGCAATAATAAATAAAAATATAGGAATAAACAAATGAAAATATAGGCTTAAAAAGAGGAAAAGGAAAGGTTTTCTTATTTCCGCTATAAAAAGGAAGAAATTAAGAGCAAGAAGTGGTCCTGGACACGACTCGCAATGCGAAGGCAGGAAAACCGATGGTCATTAAAGGTAACGGATTGGATGCCAAGAGAAGGCCCGCGTAGCAATATTCTGGAGTGGCAGAAAGTTTGATGGGTGGATGAGATAAAGAAGTTTTCTGGGATAAGCTCGGCGCAGCTGGCACATGACTGGATTAATTAGATGTACGGGTTAATTAGAGATACATCGGACAGGCCTTTGTTCTGCATTGTACATAGTCAGTCTCTTGACGTTTATTACCAACTCTGCACAAAGTCGACACTCATATGTTTTGACTTCATTTATGGTTCGTCCTGTTTTCTGTTCCTTTGTTTGCATAAGAACGCTTCCATGCGACAGCATTTTGAGGATACTTAAGCATACTCCAAAGTTTTATTTTTCGTCTCTTCTCTGGACGGATAAACGTTTTGCCCGTGACATCATCGGTTCCATTCTCGTAATGCCTTCACTGATTTTCCTCCCCAGGGTAGGGGCAAGAGGCGCTGAACGGATACATAAACTCTTAGCTCGTCTCATATTCACGATTATCATGACAGCATCTTTACCAGGCAAATCTCCACTCCAGCGAGGCCGTTGTGGGTCACGCCCGTTTGAATAATCAGATGAATGGAGGAGATCACGGCCATGCGGACGCATTGCTCTAAAGAATGCATGATGTATCCTATACATTCAAGATGCTGCACACTCATGTCAACAGCCCGGGCAAGAGCAGTAGGAAAACAAAGCCCTTGTATTCATCCCGCGATGCTTTTCTTGCATAACAGTTCACGCCGAGCCGCTGCTGCCAGCTTGCCTAAGCGGAAGCATGCAGATGCAAACATAGATTTCAAAGGTGACCAGGTGGTGACTGCGGAGCCCAAATTGGTCGCAGTGGAGCTGCAGGTTCCAGAGGAGGCTGTTGTTCCCGAACGCAAAAAAGTACCCGAACGCGAGCAGGTGCCCGCCGATGCAGAGGTGCCGGCCGATGTCGATGTGCCGGCCGATGTCGAGGTTCCCACAGATGTCGAGGTTCTAACCGATGTCGAGGTTCCCACTGATGTCGAGGTTCCCACTGATGGCGATATACTGGCCGATGTCGAGATTGCCGCCGATGTATGTCGAGGTTCCCGCCGATGTCGAGGTTCCCGCTGACGTGTAGTTGTTCGGTGACGATCAGAACCCCGCCGGCCTCGAGGTGGCCGAAAACGTGGAGGTGCCCGAAGTCGTTGAGGCACCCGAGGTGCCGTCATTGCCGCTCGAAGAGATGGCCAGAGCGCGCAGCCGGCACCCCAGTCTGAGAGTCGACCTCCGGCTGCCATGCCCAAGCCAGGAAGGTCATCAGTGCCATGTCGTTGCCAGCTTGCTAGTTTGGAACAGCTAATTCTGGGTCGTCGGGCTGGAACTAGACGAGGACGCCGCCTCGCAGCTAACCCTCGTTCCGGCGAGTAGGGAGCCACGCATTAACCAATTGATCGTAATGAAACAAAGGCAGCAGCCCGCAACACTCAACATCTGCTGTCTAAACACCGATGCATTGCGGCAATCACCATCAACGACGACATCTTCACTGGCCATGAAGAAATCATATGCATCGCACTTCGCGACGCGCTGGGGCTGAAGAGGCTCTCGTTGAAGATGAAGACACCGATATTCTTTTTCTCTGGCGCCCTAGCAGCGGCTACGGCTTCCTTGACACGATTAGAATCGCTCTACCTGTCCGTGGACTTGCATGGGCGTTTTTTTGCCGATCTTCTTCCTCTGCTTACGAAAACTGCTTCCTTGAAGAGACTCATAGCTGTCAACGTCCATGTGTGCCATTGGGCCACCGGCACCTTCATGGTATGTCTGTTCCAAAGCAGGAGCATCACATACCTGTCACTCTCGTCAGGTACTCTAAACGGCAGCTATATACCCTACGGCCCAAGCAACCCGCATACTGCTCTTCGCTTGTACCTGAAGCTAAGTACGCCCCTGAGTTCAGTGCATATATCAGACCTTAAATTCGGTCCAGAAGTGGATGTCTGGACTATCTGCGACACTGTGAGCACAAACGAGGTGCTCCTCAGATTTAAGCTAGAGCTCCGCACGATCAAGTTGGAGTGTGCGCAAGCAACAAAGTCGCTTCTGTATAGCAACAAGACACTCAGGCACTTACGTTTCACGACCGGCTACAGCCACCATGACGGAGAATTCCACAACGACAATGAAGATGAAGGCAGGAGTTCCGAAGGTACCGCATTATCCATCTCGGTAACGACGACCATGCAAAGCCCGGGATCTCGGCTCTGCTCGAGAACGACACCTCCATCACTGAACTGACATTCTCAATGTGGAGCTTTAGCCTCTCTGAGTGCCAGAAGTTTTCTTGAGCAGTGAAAGCGAACAAGACGCTGAATAAGGTCATCCTTGGTGACCTCGGTCGGCACATAGGAGATCTGTGGAATCCTATCTGAATATGGCCTACAAGACAGAGTAGTTGTCAAGAGCCGCTGCGTGGCCTACTACCCAGACAGATGCACCCGTCCGATGAGCTGTTCCTCATTCGCCGTTCCCTTCGGCCTGCTCCAGACCGCTGCGGACAGAGCGACCATATCTCGTAACAACGAGCACATCAAGCTACGAGTGTACTCGATTTTGTGCGTTACCGGCGAAACAGAGCCAGCCTCAACGCCAGTTGCACTGGTTATGCAGAGGTCAACTAGAATCAAACATTTCGTGCTGTACGTGCTGTGACCGCTGCTAGAATTTGTGCTGACCCGCTATATGCGAAACCGTGTGCCGAAATCAGAGTGTCAGGAGCATGGCCGCCATCTTCTGCAGGTAGTCTTCATGTGACATGACACCGCTGGCCAGCTTTCGGCACCGAAGCCGAGTCCAGCGTTGTTTGGCCGCGTTCTTCACGGAGCTCTCAAAGCCGGAGGTTGCGAACAACTACGCTCTGCACGACCTGAGCTTTTCCTATTCTGATGATAAGTGGATGGCAGAGTGCCTGGCCATCCAAGACATCCTGCGCAGGAACCGAGCCTTGGCAAAGCGCGCTGCTCGCTTCGTCCCGGCACCCGTGTGAGGTACATTCCAGAGGCCTTTGAGGAGGTGTCCAACTCTCTAAACTTGGTAGATTACCTTCAGGCGACGGCGTTCGTCGAGGAAGCTAAGGCAAAGTATCTGATTGCTCGGTGCGTGCTCCGACTGGCAGAGTTCGCAGAGTTCTTGCGCCTCTCCGGCGTAGTGCGTTACGGCATAGAGAGCAGCGCCATAGATGACGGGAAGATGCAACTGGATGACTTGCCCGATCTTTGTCTACGTCGCATACGGCATTTCCTGTGCTTGAGGGACATGCCTGATTCATAGGCCTAGAAGGATCCTGATTTTGTACTGAATGTTATTCCTTTGTTCCTGTAAATAGCTGTGCTACGTCTTTGCATTGTCTAATATATCACAATCATTCCGTTTTCTCATATTCTTACATTTTTATTCTTTAAGAGCGAAAGCTGTTTCAGTTGGTTTGTCATACATTCTGCCATGGAATCACAGCGCCAGCCGTAAGGTTTTTATTATTTTGCGTATTGAGTGCATATAATATAATTAAGTAATTTTTTATTTTTTTTTCATTTAAATTAAATTCTCTGGCTACTAGCTGCTCTGTTGGGTAGGCAAAAAAGTTGAGAGTAGGAAATTGTTAGGGAAGAAGTTAAGATCGAAGAGCAGAAGGCAAGATTGAGAGTGGGTGGATGGCGATTTGTGGCCAGGTCACACTTCGCCGATTCATACTGGCATGCCGAGGATTACGCTTGCGGCTGACGATGCAGAAGTCACGGCCAAATGCAGTAGTAATTGGCTACACTAATCATGTAACAGCTTTTGATTAATTATGAGCTTTGCCGGTAAGCGTAGGTGTGCAAATTTTTCGTCTCCTTTTTGCCATATACTAGAAAC
Organism: Amblyomma americanum; assembly: GCA_030143305.2. NCBI lineage: Eukaryota > Metazoa > Arthropoda > Arachnida > Ixodida > Ixodidae > Amblyomma > Amblyomma americanum. Next base: position 25,896 of record JARKHS020013043.1, on the reverse strand, counting down.
AAACCGGCGACATATCTGCTGTTAAACTGATCATTTTGTGATACAAATAAAGTGTTGCGTACATACATCTTAAACACTCGGTGTTCTTTCCTTAATTTCTTTTGTCGCCACGCACTTAACAGTAAGCAGCTGTTCTGAACGATATACTTGAGCATCGATTAGAGGTCTCTTGGGTGTTTTTGGAATTTTCTAATCCTTGGCTTCACGTGTATCTGGAGAGGTCACAACACACGGTTCATGCAGTTTTCAAGCAGGCACTTTAGATTACCAGGGTTGTCCAGCATTCCAAACAGATACGCATTGACGCATGCTTTTCGACGAATTTCTCTGCTTCGAGCCTCATCTTCTTAAGCTTTGGAAAACTAATGCTTTACACTCCGTAAATAAGGGTGCATTATCTTACCAGCAATTGCTTTGTAAACTTATCTCAAAATAAATGTCAAGGATGGGAAATTTTTTATAGTGGTCGGAACAGCGAAACACGGACCCGGGTGAAAAAGTGCCAGAGTGAACGTGAAATCCAGATGTTTGTTTTAAAGGGAGTTGTTGTTTACTCCCTACTACGTTGTCTTTCCTGCTTAGTTGCAGTTTTGACAACCATAAATTAACCGACTTCATGGGAACCGAAAGTGGCCGTGCGACAGCTATACTTAAATCTTAGCTTCCGAAAAATCTCAGTTGGGTCTTCTTTCAGCTACTGTGTACATGCTGTTGTGCGCGTGTGTTTTGCTTTTTTTATGACTGAACTCACACGCATCCCACCTCTGTATATATTATAGTGTACATAAAATATTTCTATATAGTGCCTCTCCCCTATCATTTCTACTTGTCCCATCACCTCTTTGATTTCATTTTTCAGCCTGCCTACTATGTTTTATTTCCGCTGCCCCAAATCAGGTGCGTCCGTAGTAATGGCAGATGCCGAAGCTAGTAAAAATCTGTTTATTCATTTTTATTCTTATTTTAACAATAAACCACAAGTACTACTTTTATTCGGAGATTAAGCACTATAGCACCTTTATGCATTTCTGTATATCCGCTCTCCCTGCTCAGGTGTTTCCAGTAGCGATACCAGATGCGGGGCTAGCAAAAATCTTCCCGGTTTTATTACTTCGAGTAAACCACTAATGCTAGTTAGGCATTTCTGTGGTAACTATTACGAAAACCGCTAATTGTGGCAGACACATAGAGAGATAAAGAGGAAAAGGGAAGGCAGGGATTTTAACCAAAAGGCTGTTCTGGTTGGCTACTCTGCACTGGGAAAGATAAATAAGTGGACTGAAAAGGGAACTAGGCAAGGGTCTAGAAGTGCACTCTATCCTTCAAGATAGTCGCTGCTACTCAGCCGCAAAACAGTGGGGTTTGCTTTGGTACTTCAGTGTTCATTCATATGGAGGTTCTTGGCTGATGGCTGCAGTTGAGTTGAGCCGCAAGAACGAGATGTAGTACATCCAGTGCTTGAAGCGCGTTGTGTGCTGCTGCGTGTGCAGTCTAGGAAGCAGAGCGCGGAGGACATTCATTAAAAATGTGAGCATCGTAAAAACTTGGAGATCTTGGCCACGGTCGGGATTGTGGCTTTTGTCTGGGTCAGTCGTACGCGTTCAACGTCGGGGGTTGGGCTAAGTCTATGATTCAGTTGATATGCAAGACTTCGGTTGTGGCGGTCAATTAATAATATCAGAGGCAAGAGGTGCGTCACCAGACGCCCGGCTTCCTTGATTAACGCGTTTGTTGGAGGAGGCGGACAAGCTGAAATGGCGCTTGAGGCCTAGCAGATAATGTTATGACACATTCTAAAAGGTTTTATATCCCGTTCCTGGTCGCCAAAATTATATTCCGGGTACAGCTTCGCTAAAACCACACATTAAAAAAAAATCAAACCAATGCGTCTTACGCTAAAGAGCTATTCTCCTGGAATAAGCAAGCCATCGTTTTAACGTATAATTCTTATTTTCTATATTGCATCTGATGTACTACGTGCAGCCCACGAAAGCTATTTTTATCACGCTTTTAATTCTACCAGACGCACAGAAAAAGCGAGAATAGAATTACCTCCAACATACCGATTAAATAAAAATGATTTATAAACTCTCTTACCTTTACAGCTAGTGTGCGCGTGTTTACTGGAAACTCTGGCGCGGTCGCATTCCTCGACTGCTTCTTCCGGCGGAATAACATGCGCGTTTGCAGGTCCTCCCCACCTGAGTATACACCTAATCCAATTTACCGCTTCTTCGACGCACTGAGGGTGGAGTCTAAACTTTTCTTATTGCAATTAAGCGGTTCCGTAAAACACTTCTTCCATTTCGCTGGCCCAAAGTGGATGGCAAACCGTTATCTACTTTCTCGATCACTCTGCACCGTTCGGAAGAAACCGGATTTGAACTACACATCTTCAACTTTATTTGGAAAAAGTAAAAAAAAAGAGCTTGCTAAATGAGTCCAGCCTTCACCAGACCTGCTCGCACAGAGTAACAGTGCTGGCATGTGCCATGTGTTTTTTCTCCAGAAGAACGTAAGCAGGTATAATCGTCCCTGAAAGTAGTCTTACATATCTACTGAGGCATGTAACAGAGTTCAGCAGAGAAGACTCTATTGCTTCGCTCAGTATATTACTTGCCCCCCCCCCCCCCCCACCCATAAGGAGCATAACTTTCTCCAAGTATGCGCTTTGCACTTCGGTAAACGTAACCTAGGCGTTCGGCTTTTATACTTGCATTTTCTCGAGGTTTTCGCGAATCCACTTTTATGCCCAACAATTACAAAACTAAACACGAAAACCTTATATCCCCGGCGTCCCTGCGCCTCTCCATAGTGAATAAATTGCGTGTCACAAGCCTTGTATCTTTGTAATATTGAGAAACCTATAGGAATGTTGTTAGGTGTATAAAAGGGCTAATGCATCCCTACATAACTTTTGGATGCCAGAACTTGCCGAGCATGAAATGCAGGATGAGTCGTTTTAACCTACATGCGTCACAATGCGGTTTAAAGGCTGAGGGGAAGGGAAAGCATGCGCAATATCACTCCGTGGAGCCGTGCACGCTAAACCAAAGAAGACCTTCGTGCTTTAGCAATGGATGCGTACCGACGTACGAAAGTTGGGGCGGAATTCCTGTTCGCCGCAAAAAAATGCACGGTAGTTCCTCGAGAGGTTGATTCAGCGAATTACACTCTGGTATTTTCTGATTGTCATAACCTGGTTAGTGTTGTTAAGCGTGGACACAAGTGCACAAATTCATTTCCACGGATCGCCCTTTGAAAAAACTGCGCTGCAGAGTTGAAATCTTTTTGAGAGAGTTAAGATATTCGCTACCCCAGCGCCATCTTTCAGAAAATGTAGAGACATTGATGAGAAAGCGCTCGCTTTGCACAGCAGATGGCAGACTGTTAATGTAAATAGAGTGGATCGCACATTTCGAAGGAATATTGCTTTGAAACCACGACACACCTGCGACATTTAAACCGCAGCCAGCTGGGAAGCAACGGGAAGCGAACACAAGAAAAGTGGGCTGTGACCGTTGTGCGAGTACGTAAACATTTTGTTAACGAAGCCTAGTTCATATGACGGCTCTTAGCTTAGACAGCAGCGTGTATGGCGCTGTAGAACAGCGCCCCTTTACCGCTATTGTGCGCTGCTGCAACATTGGTGCTCATGCTGTTCGTCATCAAGCAGGCGCGCGTGTGATGTTCACAAAAGGCTGTCCAACTGTTCGAACAGAGGCAAGGGCGCAGCAGAACACAAAAGGCGTTACTAGTTATTGTTCAGGAGAATGCAAATGCATTGGCAAGAAAACGAGGAACCAGAACAGAAAAAAAGACAGCATAAATGGCACTTATCGCCCGGGTAGGATGCGCTACCCGAGCTAGCAGTAACGAGAAATGCTTAATGGAATGTTTGCGCCACGGGCCGAGGTTCTTACCCTGTGGTTATATGCGGTATGAATGGGTTACGATGATGGTCGTCAGTGGTGCAGTCAGAGACTAGCGGATCTCAACAAGCAGAGTGTTTGCAGGCATCTTCCATGTTCCGTGCTCCCCGTTAAGTTTCCTTCACCTACGTAAACAATAACTCATCTGCGGTCGACCACCCGGACGTAGTCTGTAACGACGGCTGCGATAGCACGATAAAAGCTTGCGATGAAACAGTCGCCGAATTATATAGTCTGCTCTAAAGAGGTGTTTCGGAAAACCTGGAGGGTCTTGCAGCTGACAACCGATGACATAAAATGACCACTACTAATGAAGACAAGGGTTGAAGGAGGCACATGGCACAGATTCGAGTCACGCGGGGACCACCCAACAAACACGAAGCTGACACTAGCGCGCATCTACGCTCGACACCAGACCAAGCTTAAGCAGAATAATTTATTAATAACACATAGCACTGCAAAACGCCGTCAAAGCTCCAAGCAAGCGTGCGCTGCCGAGTTCGATTGAACACGACGCTCGGCATGGACACATATGATAGTACATACCATATCTGTATGAAGAGGACGGAACACAACTTCACATTCCTCCAGGGCAGGTGGCGGTTGCACTGTGCACCTCCTCTCTTTAAAAGAGTACAGACACCCAATTTTGGTGGTATGTTTGATTTCCTTCAATGATGCAGAAGACACTACTACGCATGAATCGCCGTGTGACATTCGCCTACAACCATTAAATAATTTATAATCGAGTTTTTTCTGTCATGCTGCTTCCATTTCGGTTTAAACAGCCGAACGATGGCTGTGACGCAATTGGTTTGAATAAGTGGTTTTTTTTTTGGGAAAGGAAATGGCGCAGTGTCTGTCTCACATATCGTTGGACACCTGAACCGCACCGTAAGGGAAGGAGTAAAGTACGGAGTGAAAGATGAAAGGAAGGAAGAGGTGGCCGTAGTGGAAAGCTTCGGAATAATTTCGACCACCTGGGGATCTTTTTTCACTAACATCGCAGAGCACACGGGCGCCTTAGCGTTCTGCCGCCATAAAAACGCAGCCGCCGCGGTCGGGTTCGAAACCGGGAACTCCGGATCAGCAGAGTGAGTGTTTTCGTGTCAAGTGAGACATGGAAAAGCGTCCATATAATCGCTTCTTCATCGTTTTAATTTACTGCAGTGCTGAATCCATCCTTCCTGAATAGCCGGAATGTGAATGAATGTGGAAGAAGCGATTATATTGTCGTTTTTATATGTCTCGCAAGACCTGTAAACACGCGCTGACGTCGCAGTCCTGATTCGGCTGTTAAAACCGAAACCAAAACAGCAGAGAAAGAAATGCGCTTATAAATTATTTAGAGGTTTTGGGAGAGTACCAGATGGTAATCCATGTGTAAAAATTCCTTACGCATCATAGCAAATAAGAAAGCACGCACCCAAAAGTTGGGTGTTGATGCTTTCTTAACACCTATGAGAAACAAGCCAGTCCCGTCGCCAGACACAGGGTTAATATTTTGTAACGTGTTCTGGGCGCGGGGAGCTCTTTAAAAACACCACACTTTCGGTTGTGCAACGCCGTTTTCGAACTTGTTACTCATTTCGGGAAATTTTGGAGGCCCTGAAGGCGAGCATTTTGAAACAGCGGGGGATCTTCGTAAGCAACATGCTCGTCACCAAGCGCGAACATTTCTCCGCATGAAACATGACACGTGGTCTTCGCGCACCTTAGCGGCTTATGAACTCGCTGACTGACCCCTTCAAAAGTTATATCCAGCGTATATACTACAGCGTTTTAAAGAGTTTACATTGTACCAAAAAAACTTAAGGAATCGCCACTACGATACATGGCTGAAGCGGTCGCTTTCATGTCATCTCCTCCCGCCATTTTGCAGATTATATCTAAACTTGTAGTGCTACAAAATGGAGAGCACAGGGGCGTAAAGTGATCAATACAGAGTCACAAGTGTTTTTTTTATTTGAACAGATATATAGATGTACCTACCAGAACAGCTGATTTTTCAGCTATAGCCGCCGCGGTGGCTGAGTGGTTATGGCGCTCGGTTGCTGGCCCGAAAGACGCGGGTTCGATCCCGGCCGCGGCGGTCGAATTTCGATGGAGGCGAAATTCTAGAGGCCCGTGTACTGTGCGATGTCAGTGCACGTTAAAGAACCCCAGGTGGTCGAAATTTCCGGAGCCCTTCACTACGGCGTCCCTCATAGCCTGAGTCGCTTTGGGACGTTAAACCCCCACAAACCAAACCAAAACATTTCTCTTTCCCTATTTTTCGAGCGAAGCATTTGCGTCCCAATTTAAACTGCGTGTTTGTCAGCTATACTGAACTTAAGCCACCTAAGTACGAAACAGAAAACTGCGGGAAAGGATAGCTTCTTGATGACTTGCTTGCTTTTATTTGCTTCGTTGGCTTGAACGTCCCAAAGTGACGCATCGGAAGGCCACAGTGTAGAGCTCCGGAAATTTCGACCACGAGGGCTCCTTTAATGTGCACAGTGCACGAGTCTACAGTATCTCGCCTCCATCAAAATGCGACCGCCGCAGCCGGGGTCGAACCCGCGTATTACGCGTCAGGAGCCGAGTACCATAACCACTGAGCCACCACGGCGGCTCCTCAAGGCTTGCCATATCATCTCCGTAGACTTACTTTGGCTAACTCAAGTACAGCTCGTCGAGAATGCCTCAGAAATTTGTGATTGCTCTTAACAGTAGCAAATATGTACTTGAGACTGGGAACCATATCGATGGCGACTAAATGTTGAGGCGGCTGATGAGCTTACCGATGTATTAAGTAAAAAGATTTCGTTTCCCGCAATCAACAATTTTATACAGAATTCTATACAGATGGTTTTAAATAATAATAAGGAATACATGCAGTTTTCCTCAAATTAATGTTAACTATATACATCAAGTGCGTGCCGACAGAACTGCCTGCGGTAGTGTGGCGTCGGTTATTAGAATTCCTCTTTTTTGCTACAACTTTAACTCATATCCCATAGACTCGTGCGAATTATCGCAATCATTTTCACGCCTTTGTAGGTCTACAGCAAGAACAAAGGCGTGATTTACCACCTACATAATGTCCTGTCATGTGCCAGTAAACACAGCCCTCTCTTCTCCGGCACCCTTCTCATCCAAGTTTCTTTCGCGGTGTTCTTTTCTTAGTAGCTTACGACCAACTCGGCCAGCAGCGTGCTTTCTGCCGCCCTCTGGTGGGTTTGTCATTGTCACTGTCCTCGTGTACAGCCAGAAAAAAAAACAGTGGGTGCAAATATTAAATTCCAGAAAACAAAAGTACTGTTCTACAGTCTCGGATGGGAACAGTAGTTTACAATAGGTATCGAGATGCTGGAAGCGGTAAAAGAATATGTCCACTTCGGCACGTAGTGAGCGCTGACCCGGATCACGAGAGAAATACCAGAGGAATAAGAATGGTATGGGGCGCATTTCACATGTTCTTGATATAATAAATTACAGTTTAGCAATATTCCTTCTGAGAAGAGCATACATAAGAACTATTTCTTAGCGGTACTCACCTAGCAGGCAGAAGATACATGAAGGCTAAGGAGAAGGGTTCATCTTAAAGACAACCCAGGGAGCTATGGGAAGGAAAATAATAGATGAAACGTCAAGGCTCAGGAAGAGGTCAGAGTAAGTCAAGAAACAAAGGCGGCTAAACCACATCCTAGTCGAAAGCAATACGAAAAAATGGATTTGGGCAAGGCATGTAATGCGAATGCAGGATAACCGAAAATCGTTAAGGGTGAATCACTTGATTCTGAGGGAAAGAAAGCGTTGCAGGGGCGACAGAAAGTTATGTAGGCGGATGAGATTAAGAAGTTTGCAGCGTAATGGTGGCCGCAGTTGGCATAGGACCGGGCCAACAGGGGATACATGAGAAAGGAGGCCTTTGGACCACAGGGTAGACGAAGTCAAGCCGCTGATAATAGTCATGAAATAAATATTAATTTATAAACTTCTGAAAATAAACACTTCGAAAAAATTCGTATGACTTGCAGATTGCTTTTTAGGGGGCTCGGTTTCTTTACAGTTTGCAAAGGAGCCCATATGTCTGCATAACTTCCGAGCAAGAAACCTTGATGGTGACTCTAAGTTAGAACGGCTATCTGGGTAAAAGCCTCAGGATTGAATACCAAGCTCCAGCCTGCAACTACGACAAAGAAAGGTACACGACGAAGGGCTCATGCTTTGCAGTGCAGGGTTACATACATTTTGCAGAGTTTTAAATGTACGCTGTTCGCGACTCGACTTCTGCCGCATGACAGAAACTTCTTTTGTGTAGCGGTATATCTGCGACATTCGCTCCAACTCGTTACTGTGAACAGCTTGTTGCAAGTTTAAATCAATACAAACGGTCGACAACTGAATGCGTATCTCAACGTAGAATTTATTTTCAACAACCAACTACATTTGTGTCGAGTTTGTCATAACGGCAGTCTCGCTCATAAATTTGAGTGCTATTTCCCGTACAGTTGTTCGTGTAGTATTTTTCACATATCTGAGGAATATCAGTGATTCTTTTTGAAGCCGGGACAAGAAGTTCGCAGCCTGTTGTGAGGAGAATAAAAGGCAGGAATCGCTGAAGAGTGAAAAAGAACAACGATATAGTCTTTTCTTGCTTCAATGAGTTGTAACGCTTTAGTATTTTAAAGCAACAGGGATGGCTGTGCTCTCGACTAAAGCAGTAGCTGGATTTTTAAGCCTACTGCATATGGCATAAAGAAACGATGTCAATTAATATAGAGAAAATGCTTCCACAGATATTGCGCGTAAAGTAGGCGGAAGACACCCTACGCCAGATGCGCTGCACATTTAATATATATAGCTACAGAACTTTAGCTGCATGTGGAACATTTCGCTTTATGAAGTCCAGCTCTCTCGGGCAAACATTTTGAAAATTCTGGAAATTCTAAGACAATCTTATGGAAATATTGAAAGTAGCAGTCCATTATTCAGAAACAAAGAACAACTTTTTTTTAAAGGGTATCCTTAGACCGCATCGAACAGTTAACGCTCTTATAGAAAGCCAATGATTAAAGCTTTTGACGATAGCAAAAACCTGAATAGAAAAAAAATGCAAGACTGCCCCCTGGTGTTCTGCCGATATATTGATTGTTGTAGTGAAATCTTACATTCTATGAAAAACTTCGTTCATAAATGGCTACCCGTTCAAATGCTTTTGTCCACAATTGCTGGTGCCAGAACGTTAAAATATCGAGGCTATAACACTTGGTTGCTTTTTACGCAGTGAGTGGTGACAAATTATTTCATTTAAAAGGCAAACGTATTTTGTACTATCAAAAATGTTTAAAAACGAACGCCTCTATTGAAATGAAGTTTTCAGAATGATTGTCGCGCTCAATTTAGATAGAACGCAATTTGTTCACGTTCTGCTTCTGCCCTTTGCAGTATGCAGGAGAGGCTATACATTACCTGCTTTTTCTTGAAGCGCGCAACGCTGCTCGACATCTCTACAACTAGAACAACAGCTGCAGTGATCGCGTGACTTGCACCGCCATAAGACGGGTTACATATCCTTCTAACTTATATTTCCATTCAAAATACTCATCTTCAGATGGATTTTTTGCTCGTCCTGCCATACCAGTCATTCAGGGCGTGACGCCAATTGATTGGTGCGGACCTACCCTCGACTAGTGGGATCTAACAGGCAGCGAGCTGCATAGCACTCGACTTAACTGTTCATATGCCAGCTGCATATGCAACCTGCAGCCACCGTGGCCGCTGCTGGCTAAGGAAAGGATTACTTGGAGAGACGTGGGAGAGGTCTTTAGCCTGCACTGGGCGCAGACAAGTTCATGACGATGTTGATGGCTGCATGACAGGGGAGCAAGATTGCACCTGATGTCATCTATACAATTGTTTTTTAGATTATACAACAGAGTAATGGGAGATAACTTGCCTGCTTCGCGGTTATTTTTTTCTAACAAAATAACAAAACATGTTCCATTTGGGTCCTTTTCCTTCAGGGTGAGATTGTATCTCGTTCTTGTCGTGTTCTCTAGGGTGTAAAAAAGTGCTCATTATACATCTGCAGTAATAAAACAATGCAACTTAATGAACACAGTTCATATCAACTTGTTTAATGGGTTTTCATGTGTAGACGAAGAATGTTCCAGATTTTGCATTTTGCGGGGGAAGATCCGTGTTAGCCCGCCTCGTATTTAAAAAAATTCGAGCTCATAAAGACGATGAGAATTTCGACATTACCTTCGAATTTATGCCGCCTGACTTTAATGTTGTTGACGTTCCTGTGCTTTACAACCAAAGCTACCACTGATAATCACAGCATCATTAAAAGAATTCACGCAAGTCAAATGCTCAGAGCAGAACGGATCGTTGATTCGACGTTAAATGTCCCGAAAGTCACCATATTCGTGCTTCTCTGTTGACTTACGTCTAGTTCGGCCGGGTTTCTATGAAGGACGAGTGCAAAATGCGCCCGTATGTTGTGCGACGTCCCTGAACGTAAATACGCCAAGTGGTCGGAATTATTCTCCAGCCCTCCACTACGGCACTTCCTTCTCTCTTTTACTCTCACCTTCTTTCCGTCCATCACGATGCTGTTGAGGTGTCCATCCAGAAGTGAGAACTGGCAGCGACATTTGCATTCCATAAAACTATCCCTAAATTCGGCACATTTCAACTCAACTAGAAAGACCTGAGCTGAATTTGGAGCTCTATGAATTACTTGTAAAGCTAATATGTTTCACGAACAGGCGTAGGAAAAGAAAACAGGTACAAACTAAAGAACACCACACACACACAGAAGGGCCATTGTAAAGGTTGCGAAATAAGCCTAGCCACTTCGTTCTCAGGGGCACATGGATAAGGTTATTGAAACTTCAGGCTCTTTACTGGTTACCGAGATCGCTTTACAGGGCCATTTCTCCTGGGCGAGAGAGTGTTCTTGACCTACGGGGCGTTGCTACCTTTTCCTTATAGATGATACGAAAATACAATTTCTTTTTTTGGAAATATTTCCCGCATGAATATGGTTTTTACTAAGGAAAAAGTTTCCACACGGAACGAATTTGTCCGTGCCGTCTTTCTACCCTTCCTTCCTGTTCAGTAGTTTCCACACCGAGTTATTTTGCACACCGAGATGCAGAAGGCCTTAAGAATATAGTTGGAACGCCGTGTTATTTGGAAATTTCTCTTAGACTGTGTAAAACTTCATGCTTAGGGTACCATCAACAGACACACTTTCTCTTTTTGATGCTTTATGTAAGTCTATTAATTGGTGGTAATTCTAAATTCTGAGGATCCTTCTAGAAGCGAAGCCAGTAAGTTCTTCAGAAAATGAATGGCGATCAATTGCTTATGGATCTCGACGCTTAACAATCAAAGCTTGTAAAAAGAACATTACGTTCTCCTCTACGCTGGAATCATCAGCAAATCCTCTCACTGCGGAACATGGTAGCACCTTGAACTCTAGATCCTCCAGCTGGTCAAAAGCAATTTACAAGACCACAGCCACGCTCTATTTCAGCAACACTTCTAAAAAAACTTAGCCCAACGGCCGGCTTAAATCTCCAGCAGGAGAAAGAGATGCCATCTAGAGCGGCATCCTGCATGGTTGGAAATATTTGCCGATCGAAAAAATTATACCGGCGGAATTTTCTGCCACGGCACCTAAATATGCTTCCACTCTGTGAGCGATCTAACATCCGCGGCAGAAAAGCTGCGGTAGAACCGTTAGTGAAAACCGTCTATCATATTAAAGCAGACGTCGCTTGAACATCTCTTATAAGGTTCTGCTTCGTACCGAATATTGTTGGATTATATGGGGATGACAGCTGCCACACGCTATGCACAGACTCTCAGCGCTGAAACCAAACTAGTTAATGTACCCAATAGATGCTTTCCTGTGTTAATACACGGCAAATCCAAGGGCTAATAGCTTAAGCAAATATTTGTTTCTAGCCAAGCCAACTTGAGGGAAAAAATTCATTCTGATGTGAGCAAAACCTTTCGTCTGATTTTATGCTATATTCGCATTAAACAAAGGCCTTCGGCCTAGAATGATACTCTCAAAATAGAACAGACCTATGTGAAAGAAGTAAAGGCGCTATTGGTGTTAAGTACGGGTAATTCTCATGCATCAAATAAAGAAACTGAAATAAACACATTTTGCGCTAATTTTACAGCCTATATAGCCCTTTTCACCCAGGATGCTCTTTCCAGAAAGTAGTGCCTTAGATTTTAGAGGTGCTTTTAGGGTTTCCAAACGAAGTGAATGTTTTGAACCCACATGTGAAGGTTAAGTGAGCAGCCGTTTCAACGTAATGAAAAGAAATTTAATCAATGGTTTGGGCATGATAGCCTGACCTGCTTATGTAGTATAAAACGCATCCGTACATGCCATTTATCTGACTTCATATAATGGACACCGTAAGCTCTTTTCAAAAATAGGACATTTGTTGTCGAGATGCCAACGATGAATAAATACAAGGAGCTGTGCTTGATGAAAAATCTTCTACATATTAAAATGTGTTGCATTCTTGCAATCCTTCTGAATATGATACTGCTTCAAGCATGCCTGTGAACAGTTAGTGACAAGTTTAAAATTAGCAATTATTGTTGAGAAAACGAATGCTTTTATTATTCACTTCGTCGTTCCGGGGACAAGGAAAAATATTTACTTCATTCAAATAATTACTTACTGCCGTCCAGGTAGGTTGCCTTGTATCCTTTGGTCCCATTATGTCCTTGGGTCACATTGAGTGGTATAAGCGTAACGTTTACAATCGAATGAATACTGGCAGAATTTAAAACAAAAATAAAAGCAGTGTAAGGTTTCAAATAATATTTTAAAAAGAAAACACTGAGATGTGAAGAAACAGGGCCGAATAATTGTGTCCGGCAACAACCCTTTCATGTCGACTGCCTGTCCACATTGTCTTATACTGCAATGAATACGCAGTCGAAGCTTATACATAACCTTCTGCATGAGCACAATATTTCGTGGTAACATTGTTTGCTTTCCCAGTCGTGCTAATATTGACTCCAACAATTTTATAAGAATATTTCAGGATGACGGAGGCAAGACAGTAAGAAAGCAAGAGCACATATATGCAAGTTGATTTTGTGAAGAAAGAATAGCAGATAATTCTATCCCCTTTGCTTGATAGCCTTTTTAGCAGCCAAAGGGGTTCTAAAGATACTCTCATCAAAATCTTGTTCTTAGTAAAAAATGAATAAACAGTTCTTTCTGGCTCAGTTGATGTTTCCCCGAGAGTAAATGACGCTTTTGCCGTCAAACATACAAATTGAAAGTTCCTGCTAATCAGACTGAAAGTAGTGACGCTTGCAAAGGAAAGGACTCTGTGATCATCAATTTGTTGTGAACGCGGGTGTTGCCTAACCTCTGTAATAAGCGTCCATTTGCATCTGACTCTTTCCAGTTGGGTGAGTCGGTGATCGCAATAGCTGAACTTCATTTTATTCTTTTATAGTTCACAATACCTCCCTTGTACGTGAAGTCACATTCTTTGTCTTAAAAATTCTGTAGCTTATCAGATACCTTGTGCCGGGGCGCTCTTTGGCCACAGATGCTCTTGCGCCATAAAAATCATTGGCCACCACAAGCTTATCAGATAAGATGAATATGGTTGCGCAGCAAGCCCAACCGGTACTTCTTTTTCCTATTTAAATTTACAGATATAGTGAAACTTAAGAAATTAAGACATGGAAACGTCCACTTACTAGGCAGCACTACTTTTGGTGCCGATTCGTGCTTTTAGAAGGTATGTGAATCCCGACGTGACATTTCCTCCGTTCCCTTTCAGCGCCGAATCACAGCGGATGTGCATATCACTCATGTTCTTCCTCTTGATTACCACAAGGCGCTCGTTCACATTTATCATCTTAAAAGAGGAAGGCGGATGACGAGTCAGAAATCATGAAATATATGCATTTGCGCGATATGAACTCGTTTATTAGGATTATATGTCGACCATATCGCGTAGAACTTCAGTGAAATCGTAATCCTTTCCTAAAGAAGGCAAGCAGTATAACTCATAAAGGTGGCTATAACGAGGTGCTTCGAAGAACACCAAGGAACATAAAGTTGCAAGTATTGAGGACGAGAATTTATACGTAGCATAAAAAGTAAATTTAGAGAAAAATTTTACACGCACACTCATGATGAACTTCATATTTAACGGAAATAATGAAATTGTACCTCGGCACAGCATGTACAATACACGCGTAGTAATAATTGCGTGCAGGAGTTTATTGAGCAGGGTTTATTTAAACCTATAGGAAAGATTAACTACTTTTAAATGAAGCCAATGCATTTAATGATATCATCTATAAAGGCGTGAGAAGCAATGGCAATAGACGACCTAGCCGGGTGCGGAACATGGCTGGTCTCTGTTGTCTTCGAACGAAATCGGGCGATGGAAGTTTGTTTCTTCCCCAAGCAGCCCTTTAAGGTTTATATTATTCGCTTTTAACTGGTAAACTAGACTCATTCTGGAGTGCGCTATTCTCTCTTGTAATATAATTATTCATCCATACCTAGTTTAACCTGAAAAACATTCTGATTTTCAACCTGCTACGATTCAAAAAAGAAAGTAGCAAATTTTTAAAGGAAGTAGTTGTAACAAATGGCCAGCGTTTGAAAGCAATAACTGCACAATATCGACTATAAGTGAGGACCCCACGGCGGTAGCATTACGACGTGGTAATACGGAGCTCCATATACGGAGGCTCAATGGCTAGAACGGCCCGTTGAGAAAGATGGGACAAAAAAATGGCCGCAATGCGAAGAGAAAATGGAAGATACATTTTAGTTAGGCAGTTGAGCGCATTCGCAGACATGTGAGCCGCGAAAATGCTAACAGAACCAATTATATGGAGTTGAGCGTTCAACACAGGCGCCCGGCTGCACAAATCTCCACCTGACATTTTTTTTATAGTGTGGTTTTCGCCCGTATTCAGGCATTAATTCATTCTACATTCTTATTCTGTGCATATTTTCTATTTTACGAATTGTTGGGATAATTAAGCTGCAACATATACAATATATTACAGCCTCATTTCCCAGGAAGTAGCTGAATGCTATTTTGGGATAATATCCACAGATAAGCTTGACGGTGCCCAAGAAGCCATTACATGGCTGCAGCACAGAAAAACTAAAAACAGTAAAAGTTGAGAAAGGAGATAATAATGTAGACAAAAGCTGAAAACAGTTCACACAATTTGCAGTAATTAGAGTAAAATAAAAAATCCAGCAATCAGCTGAAAGTCATTGAATGAAAGAGAGAAGCGTAAATGTTCATAGGTCATAAATGCACAGAGAATGGAACTGCTTTCTATTGAAGCACTTATTGTGCACATATTTAAATTTTTCATGCCATCATAATAAATTTGCCATTTCCAAAAGCCATCGAGGTTTATCATGTGCTTCTTTTTGCTTTGTAGGAACCGTTATTCCTTCTGATAGTTAACCTTATTCTGCACATCTAGAAACGTCTGCTGTATATTTCTGGACCGCAGATAAGAAACATCAAATAGGTTCGCATTTCGGCCCTCTCTGATTAAGTATTACATTGGTCTGCACCAAATCATAACACTGACTTATGAACACCAATTATTTTTGTATCGGAAAATAGAAAATCGTTATGACAGAGGCTGTGCCCAATGTATCGCTGCAATGAGAAAAAAAAACGTTATACTTTAGTGCAATGAAAGAAACAGCAGTAATGCGGACGTACATCTGCACCCTATTGGTGTTCTACGTGCTTCGAGCGCGCAATGTATTGGCTGCAGCGTAACTCTGGGCACTGCTGTGAGCGAAGAAAATCCGCTTAAATGCAAACAGCCAGAGCTCAACCGCGGCCGAACAAGAGCACAAGAGCAGGTAAATGATGAAAAAAACGGTATGGGCGTTCTGTACTGTCGTGTACACTCCTTTTGCCCGTATTCGCTTGAGCTAGCAGCTCTAATTATGAATAATAATTCAAACGAATTCGCATTAAATTGAAACCAATATGCTGCATCTGATAGCTGCATCTGTCCCCGCCTTCTGGATATGTTGTGGGACAGTGCAGTGATTATGAATGAGAGCAAAAGTAATGACCACTGAATTACGTTTTGTTTTTCCGCATTTCGTATGCCCCGTAAACTTTTGACGCCGGGTGAAGGTTTTCTGCTGCCTCCCGGCAACGGAGCACTGCAGAGCGCGGGCATGTTCGCCTAACGAGCTTGAACAGAGCGGGACGCAGCTCATTAAAGTGAAAATTAGCCGGCCTTGGTCGGGCTAGGCCAGACTCCTGCTCGAGCACTGGTTGGACCTGGGTCTCAAAGTGAGGACCGGGCACTAAACAATCTACAGTTTATTATATAGTGGCACCTTTCTAGAAATTGCCTAGGCTTGCATGAAACGCACCTACTGCAGATATGCAAAAAGGCGCGTTGTCACTCAGTAAGAAAATAATCAATAAAAAGTTTGAAATTGACCCTTTATAATATGAAGTTTGTTCATTTGAGTATTGAGTAATGCTTACAGGAAATGGTGCATCTTTGGGCTATAAAATATGGAGCATAAATGTCTTCCGCACGGTGTGCTTCGTGCAGACAGCATTGTATGCCTTGGCTATAAAACCCTACACTTAAGAAGAGTGGATGGACAGCAGAGTAGTTTAGAAAAGTCACTTAAAAAACAGCCAATTTCACTTGTGCTCCGGGCAGTTCTTATGCGCTTATCATGGACGAGTCAATATAGCTCCTAAAGTAAAATCGGTTTCGCTTACCTCCATTATGTCTAGGTCCTTTGACTGATGAGTGCTTTCGAGAAGCTTGTTGAGCAGCAGACGCAGCGATGACGCCAAGGCAGAGTGCAAGAATAAAAATCATGGCTCCTGCTCTTTGGTACCCGACCTCGGCACTGGTTTGTCGGAGGAGTGGAGAGCGTTTTAATGGAGAACATGTCTTGTGACTAAGGATGCTGAGGCGTAGACAAAGGAAGGCGACCTTTTGCATTGGAATAAAATACTGACACTATCGCAGAAATACAAAGCTCTCAATGTGACGGTTTTACATTGGACCAAGTGATACCGTCAGCCATTCATGGGCGAAAGGGCATGCCTCAAAAAACGCTTGGCACTCTTGCAGCGCGAAAAACAACTTATGACGCGCGCTGGCGAAAAGAATTAACTGCCAAAAACAACACGCAGAAAGAAATAAGTGAGAGGCCAATGTTCTAAAAACTCAAAAAGCACATGTTTTTGAAAAAACAAAGGGCGCAGCGAAGTCCCTCCGCCTACATGGCGGACGCTTGCCCTTGTAGGGTTGACAATGTTTGGGGTTGTTTCGTTATGCCAATATTGGAGTATGAGCATTTTTCATGCAAGCCCAAAGAATCTTAACCCTGTCCAGCAATGTCAAACAGAGGCGGCACCAGGCTTGAGGAATTCTTGCGCCCCACTGCGAGTGTTGCCAACTGTCTCGTAGTCTTCAGGAATGGTCCTACTTCACATAGAGAATCCAAATGTTCGACGTGCTCTCGGCGAACAAATGATGTTCTTTATTCAGGTTTGCTGACTTAGGTGCAATTGAAGAGCGCAGTATGCGTGCGCATTACAGGCGTCAGACTGCAATTTTCATGCATGATACCTTGTGTTTTGAAAACATTGCGGACAGAGAAAACTTGGATGCGGGTAGAATTTAAGGCATAGCTGGGAATCGAGCTTAGCTTCCACGTTCGATGCTACGGGTACGTCATATAGGAGGACACTATGCAGCAGCAATTACATAGTCGAACGACGTAACAGTCTAGGAGGCCGCTGGACTAAAAGGCAGACTTCGGATGAAGACAGTCTGAATAAAATGTTGTTAACAACATGAAATAAACCTATAAGAAATGCGGCTTGAAGCAGCAAAAATAAACCGAACAGCATGGTCTACTTTTGTTGCCATATATATACAATACAATTTTTATTGTTCCAAGCTTATCAATACCATCGCTTTACGCCCTGCTTCCTCCTGTCTTGATAGGTAGATTTAATGACACGAAGGCAAGGAGGTCGGCCAGAAAGATTGACGTCTGGCCTTCTGATCTGCACTGGACAGGGGAAGGAGGAGAAGAAAGAAGCTCCTGGTGTGTCACGGAGTGATGGTAAGAGCGATGAGATTATGTGCGCGTATATTTGACGGTATCAAAACACCGGGTGGGGGCCTCTGTCACTCACAAAACGCGCAAACTCTCGCTTTGACTGGGCTGCTTTCCAACTTTAGCTGCTAAATACTATGCAGCAAGTCCTCCGAGTGTGGCCTGCAGTCCAAACGCTTCCAGAAAACAGCCAACGTTAGTCTTTAGCACGCGTATATCGGACATTGTGCTTTGTTGATTTGAACAGTGAATAAACACTCTTTTTCTCTGAACCATAAATCGAGAAAGTGCATAACTTTTGCGCAATATTTTTGAACAGGTCAGTGGAGTTTCACCACTGGCATCAAAAATAATTTTTGTGGTTCATTCTGATAACATGTGGTTAATGTCGAGAGCATAATGCGCTTCTGAGTTAACACAAAAAGGATTTGTTAGTAAAGGCATTGTGTAAGCTTATATTTTTGGGTTTAGGGCGTTTTCTTATTCTCAGAAAGGCAGCCCTTGGAGAAAAAAAAACAATTTGCCCAAATAATCATCACGCGTGGCTAGGTCGACAATATAGCTTTCTGCTCATAGGCCACCAAGCTTGCGTAGCCACACATTATATCGGGCGTTAAAAAGGATTTCAGGTGTTGTTCAGTGAGAGTTTTGAATATGCATGCCTGATGCCAACTTTTTCTGGAATATAAGATCTCCTGTGTCTTTGTCGCGTTAAGAAACTTCACTAATATATGGCGATGTATATTTGCTTTTGGAGTACCATGTTAGAGTCACGAGTGCGAGAAACCTCATCAGCGCGTGATGTCGAAAGAATGATTGAAAAAAGAGTAATACAACTTATTTGCCAATTTGCCAAAAAAATAGTGCTAGCTTCAAGATGGCTGGCCAGTGTAGAAAATAACCACCCAAGATAGTGGTGTTAGGACAAAATATGTAAAATGTGATATATAAAACGTATAACAATGCGAAAAAAGGGACCTTTTGAAATCGCACTGCCACGATTACGTGTCTTTGGTACTACTAGAATCTGTAAGCTCAGGTTTCGCTTTGTGTGCTTAGTAAACAAATGAAGACTTTCGAGCTGGAATAAAAGGTCTCTCAGAAAAGTTGAAAATTACCTTTACAAAATCCAAGAATAAGTTCATTTGCGTTTAATGGCGCATGCCATTTGACTTCTGGTATTGCAGGCATTTGTTATTTTTAAAATTAGTTCTGCACCATTATCAAGCCATTAATTGTGGTTTACTTTATTTGCTCCACTGTGCAGCTTCGATCCATCATTGCACACCAGGCAAATTGATTTCCTGGTATTTGTTTTCTCTTAGCGAGGTACCTTACTTTTCGTTCCACACACATGAACAGCTTTGTTTTGTTTATTGCTTGTTTTGTATTGCTGCTCTAGGAACGCCGTTTAATACGAAGTGTGTGGGCTCGTTAAGCCACCAACTTCGCTGCTTGTCTTCGTTGTTCGCCATCTGTAGTGTGCATCATGAAGATGAAGATTTGTCTTCATTTCATTTGATCTTGCTTTAAACCTTCAACCTGGCGCTAGTGGACAGGTCGTTGGTGGAAAAGAGCAAATAAATTTATGAACACTTAATGTATATCATAGAATGTCAGGCAGAAAGTGCGAACAATATTAAGATAATTTTTGCGACATATCGCAGAGTGGCAGGCTGGTTAGACCTTTCATAAATACTGCGTAAAGGCGAAATTGATTGCGTATTGTATTGCTGATCACAGATGTTAGCAGCGCTTCAGACCAAGTGCGCAAGACTTGTATCGGAAGAAAAGTGCTAAATTGACCGCAGCGGGGGCCTACTCACTTCAGCATCCGCCTCTCACGCGGGAGATGCGGGTTTCGATCTCCGGCGCCGCATGGTACTCACCGTTGATACAGTGGGTACAAGCTTCCCCTTCCTGGCGCTCGGCTTCTTTAGGATGAAATGCTGGTGAAATGGGCCTTTGGCCCCATCTTGTGCAATTAAAACTACTTGTGCCATAGCGCTCTTTGACCACAAATGCCTTTGCGGCATAAAAATAAATCATCATCATCAGTTGATAATGGCGGCGGCGTGCAATGCACAGTGCGATAGTTTTTTTGGAGTTCAACGCAAGGCGTACCAGGCTGCGGCAATAGCACAGCGCTCTCATGCTGAAAGCTCATCTGGTCGCGCCACCACATGTTCGAAATCTAGTCACGGCAATGTTTACTTTATTTATATGTTTATTGAAGATCAAGCTGCAGCAATGAAACGGATATTGCAGCTTCGCTCATTAATTAGACTTTCGTTCTAAATATTAACCATGCCTGCAAGACTGCCGTCCAGAACTCAAATATTGATGAGCATCAAAAAGACTGACCGTGCGTTGCGCTGGGAGGCAATACTCTCGAAGTTGAGTGATGGGATCCTTTCACTAAATTTTCAACAGATAGCGCAATGTTAGCATTTTTGAAAAAAAATAATAATTGATTACGGCAATCTATATGGTCGAGAACATCCTTGTAGCTGGTTTGCAGTATCTATGGTAACGCTCATAGGCAGCTTTACATGACTACTACCAAATCAGATACACCGCGCCACTCATGACGGCTAGTCGTTTTAGAATTCATTGATTACCTTATTAATGCTGGGGCTGCTTAAAAATCTAGCCTATAAACATCCTGCAAAACCCTCCGGATGATGCAATTGAGCACCTCGTATAGTGACAAAGATTTCCTCTAATGTTACCGAAAGCCTCAGACACGTTGTGTCATCCACACCGATTTTCTGCCCAGTATTCCTAGGGTTGAAGGAGTGTTTGCGCGTGCGCCCTCTTCAGCCTCAATTCTCCAAGATTCCTTTCCGTTGATACCTTCATAAGATTAGGTGAGGCCTTGTTTCCGCAAACTGTTATGGAGGAAGCCAGTGCACTCTGGAAGCGGCTCTCATCCGTCCGAACATAAGAAACGAATGCAGAACGTCTCGATTCGATAAAGACGCAGAGCATTGTAAAAAAATAAGCACAAATAGCAAACTCTTTGCAATAGTATCAAAACAAAATGTTGTTTTTCTTTGCGTGCTCGAAATATAGGAGTGACTAAATACGCGATTTAAAAATAGCCGTTGCAGTGGTCACTATTATCGAAACAGAGTTTTTGACGCAACAAGTTTTTCGAATCAAACCGGCTATTTTCCCTGCGGTACTGATGCAGAAACCTCAAAGTTTTTCATCGTTGTGTTTCTCCTGGCCACGTAGCGCAGATGGTTAAGGGGCTGATGGCACACTGGGAAAAATAATTTCAGAAAGAAATGCGAGCAGACGATAAAATGGTGTGCCCGATTTCTTCCCCCATGAAATGTGCTGTTAACAATAGCTCTTTGTATACTTTACCATAACTTTAGGGAACGAAAAAACTAAAGTACAGTTGTGCCCCACTAATACGACTCTTGATATCATAGACGACTAAAATTTCTATTAATTTGTCTGGGGAGGAAGCTTTTGCCACGTATTTACGCCCCGTTAATCTAGAAACTCCTTGTTCTGACAATAAATAGGTCGAGAATACACCGAGTCCTCTTGAAAAAAAAAATTGAAAATTGGTTGTTGCAAAGAGGAAACGGCGCAGTATCTGTCTCACATCTCGGTGGACACCCGAACCGCTACGTAAGGGACGGGAAAAAGATGGAAGTGAGAGAAGGAAGGAAGAAAACCTGCCGTAGTGGAGGGCTCCAGAACAATTTCTACTACCTGGTATATTTAACCTGCTCTGGCATCGCACAGCACACGGGCGCCTTTGCGTTTCGACTCCATCGAAAAGCAGCCGCCGTGTTTAGGTTCGAACCTGGGTACTCTGGATCAGTAGCCGACTGCCGTAACCACTGAGCCACCGCGACAGGTGAGCCCACTTGGGCCAATGCAGTTTGCATGCGTTAATAAGGACAGCGATGAGAAGAGAATTACGGCTGTCTCCACCAGATGTCTCATTACCTGCGTTTTCATTGTCCGGCACCAGCCAAAGACACAATAGATAAAGGAGGAAAAGGAGGGCCTCTACCCACATCACTGGCGTAAAGGAAATTTTAGGCAAGGACAGGCGGATAGTGCAACTGTTCAAGTCACGCCGGCTTTTTTTTAAATTTTCTGGTCTCATGCTTTATTGAGCCAACGTCTTCCATATGTCGTGTTGCACAAATCGATTCTGAAGAAACCTTTCTCGGCAGCAGTGCAGTTTATGTTACGTTCAGAGCACGTTTTGCACCGTCCTCCGATTAGGTACAGATATGCACTCGTATTTCGTGAGATACAAACATTGGGCAGTTCGGGGCTGCCCTTATAGACTGAAGGATAATAACCCCAGCCTGTAGCATGAGAGATGCCGTTCTGTCGTCTTCTACTTCTGTAGCGGCTTCAGATTGCACTGCACGGCTCAAATTAATGGCTGCTTATATAATGCACAGGAGGTTCCAAAATGTTGCTATTTCCACTTCACTGCACAAGGATGACTCTGCAATTAAGCATACATTAATGACTGAGTGTTGAATCACAGTTTTTTTCCTCCCGATTCACTACTGGGTACGAATGGTTTTTTAAACGGTTTTGCACAGAACAGAAAGCCTAAACTGCTACGCTTTCGCGTCATACCCTTAAGGCGGAGCCTAAATGTTCTTTCCAATTTTTATCGCCATTTGGGTTGCCCACGTTTGATTTTTAATTTCTTTAAAAATTTGAACACATATTAAGCATAATGCCTTTTTGGCATCGAGCTTCTCGCTTTCGAGTTTTACGGTCCTATTTACATCGAGAGTGTAAATAGGACCGTAAGAGTGCAGAGGCCAGTGAGCAGGCCCGTGCACTTTCCTTCCTTCCTTTCTTTCTTCCTGGCAGCAACAGACAGGCAGACAGACAGAGTAGTAAACGCTATCGGCAGTTTGACGCCACATTCTCTCGATCTTCTCCCTCGTTTTAAAAGATCTTAGACGTCACAGCTGCGTAAGCAGCTCCCCATCAGGTATTGTAGCTCACATTGCAGCATTGAGAGATCCTTAGCATTGTTATTAGCAACACGAGCCCAAGCTAACACATTGGTACTGTAGCCGGCGACAAAACTTGCTTGCCAAGACAACTCCGCAGCCAGGTGTTCCTAATTTTTTTGAAAGACTGCCAGTGACATTAAAGTTAACCACGCCTGGGATTTATCTTCTGTTAGAGAAAGACCGCCTCATAACTTGCGAAATGCAGCACACAATGGCAGCTTGGAAAAAATTCCAGTGGTAACATTTGGGGAAAGAGAGACAAATCATATTATCGTAGAACGCCTGCCTTTTCGCACTGCCTGGAAGATTTGCAGCCGTTTGACAAATGCCGTGATTCTCAAAGATCATGGCGACAATAAGATCAAATCTTGTTCACGCAGCACTAAAACATAGAACAGACATGGAGACGTGCCGAACTGACACGGTGGACGTCTTTGACTCTTGTCCATTTTGTTCCGGTGCATAAACATGAATCAGTGAATAACAAAAGCTTACAAACTATCATGGGCTTCATGTTTTTTAAACCGAAAATAATATTTGTTACGACAATCTTTACCCGCTGCGGTGGCTCAGTGGCTGCGGCACTTGACTACTCATCCCGAGTATCCGACCGCGGCGGCCGCATTTCGATGGAGAAAAAATTCGAAGGCGCCCGTGTGCTGTGCGATGTCAGTGCCCGTTAAAGATCCCCAGGTGGACGAAATTATTTTGGAGGCCTCTATTAAGGCATCTTTCTTTCTTCCTTTGTTCTCTCAGTTATTCTCTTACGGCGCGGTTCAGGTGTCCACCGAGATGTGACACATGGCGGTGGCGGTGGTGGTTGTGGTGAAAAACTATAATATTGGTAGAGCCTTTATGCTTCAAAATTTTAAAGGTGGGCTGGCTCCTGGTTGTGGGTGGTGGCCGGCAGCCCATGTCTAATAGCAACCTTCTCCGTCCACTGCACCAGTCCCAGCGGAGGGTTGGTGGTGGTGGCGGTGGTGGTGGTGGCGAAAAGTATTTATTCATCAATATATAAAGAGAGGTGCTCAGGGAGAGGCCCCTAGTGGGTCTGGCCCGTTACAATAAAAGGCTGAGTTCCTCGTTCCGGGACCCTGCTTGATCCTGACCGCTGCGCAGGTCCGCCAAACCAGGGCCTGTTGTGTCGATAGTTCCTGGCAGCCGAGCAGAGCCGCCTCCCAGTCCTCTCGGACAAGGTAAGGTGTTAAGGGTGGGAGAGAAGGACTTTGCGTGCATGCCCAAACCATGTGAAAGATGTCGGCCACCTTCCCACAGAATGAGCAGCGGCCGCCAAAAGAGCAGTCAAAGTGCTTGAGAACCGTCGGGCACAACAGGGTGTTTGTAAAGAGCCTAAGGAGAGTTCGTCCGCCAGCTTTACCCAGTCCCTTCATAGAAACCGGGTAGCGCCGGTGTTCGACATGGTAGTGCTCAGTAATGTCTTTAACAGAAAGAGGGCTGTGGTCTCGGTTAAAGTGCTCCCAAGGAAGGCCTGGTGCCCGGTAAGTGAGTGCGCGGGCTGCCTCATGGGCGGCTTCGTTACCTCGCATGCCTTGGTGGCCTGGGACCCATATGATTGAGCGATGAGTTGGATCGCAGTCGCGAGTACTCTGGTGAAGAATCTGGTGAGCAAGTGGAGTGATCCAACCGAACTCAAAGTTACGACAGGCTCCGCGAGAATCTGTGAGGATGAATTTAAAGTTGGGATGGGAGACTGCGAAGGCGATCGCTACCTCTTCCGCATGAGTAGAGCTGGGCGCTCTGAACGAGAGGCCGTCCACCTGTTTTCACTCGTGTATTACTGGAGTCGTGTACCATTCCCCCCCTGGAGTGGTAGGGGCTTGCAATGTCAACGTAGAAGACGTGTTTCTTTGAGCCATAGTGGCAGTGCAGGGCATCCGCCCGCGCCTGGCGCCGGCCATTATGGTCCTCCTTGTTCATCCTAGTCGGAAGGGGTCGAATGTAGAGCGCGCTTCTCCGCAGTTCGGGCACTCGAACCCTTTCCATCGTATGGTGGTCATGTTTGGTATGTAACCGGTCTAAGAGGCGGCGACCGGACACGGTCTGCGCGAGACGCGTGTATTCGTTAACGAGATGCGCCTCGCGAAGCTCCCGATAGGTGTTCACCATCCCTAACGCCCTAACGATAGGTGTTCACCATCCCTTTTCACTGAGTGAGCCCTCCGTGACCCACACAGTGATGCCATCCGCGTACATTGCATGCCTTATGCTTCTAGCCAGTTTAACCATTGCTGTACGTGTTAAAGAGTATGGGTGAAATCAACGACCCTTGCGGTTTTCCCTTATCGGGTGTTTGAAAGCTCTTGGACCTGACTTCCCCGAGCCCTATTGTAGCCGTTCTATTTGTGAAGAAAGCTCTTACGTATTCGTAGATTCTTTTCCCGCAGTTCAAATCGTTCAGGTCTGTTATTATGGCTTCGTGGCTAAAGTTCTCAAAAGCTCTCTTTATGTCTAGGGCCATGATTATGCGTTCGCCGCATCTGGGTACGTTGGTTAATATTTTGTCCCTGATCTGCAGCAGGACGACGACGAGGGTGAGTCGCTGCTTAGTGCACGTGTGTGGCAGCGTGTGAGCACGAAAAACCAGCCGCCTACTCCTCCACGGTTCCATTTTTCTTAGTGCCTTGGATCTTGCGGCAGCCCACTGACGAGCACGACATTCTCGGCTGGTTTCAGATATTTTTCGACTGGCACATCATTGTCGCAATCGTCACAGAGACGAACGGCTACGCGGTGCAGTACTTTGTTGCTCGGGGTTCTGCATGTA
>JARKHS020013042.1:0-13254 GCA_030143305.2 Amblyomma americanum | reverse complement strand
GAGTAAGCCATAATTCTGTTTTTTGTATGTGTATATATTACCAATGTAGAATACACGGAGTAGATGTAGAATGCGTACGAACAAGTCATATGGAAGCATACCAATTCCTTATTACGTCGTTCATGCAGTATGGAAATAATATCGGAACTGCACTATTGATATAGAGACAAAAGGGAGGCAATTCAGAAAACATATCAATATTTTGCCATAGCAACGCCTCTCCGTAGATCCAGAATGCCATATGAGCATTTCATATGCATCGTTTCATGACGGTACAGGTTTCAGTAGTGCAAAGGAGGATATGACGCCAAGTTTCAGTGCAAGGTGGTGCGGACATTCACGAGCGGCGCAACACAATGTAGTGCTGCATCACATGCGTTTTGTGCTTTCAGATTCATGACAGGATTGTGCTAATTAACCAGTTGTCAGCTGTAATGTGTAGGGTCAGATGTATAAGCCTCACAACTATGGTCTTGGCGGTAGGAGGAGAGGAGAGGTGTCGCGTAGAAACGATTTTTTTTTAAATTGGCAAGTTATTTGACAATATATAGCGCCTATATAAAAATACCCTGCCAAACCGATTCGAGCCTAAGACTTCCGTATGCAGCGTACTGTGCTCTACCAACTGAGCTACACTAATTTAAGAGTGCAGGCCAGTAATTTATCATACCTTGTAATCGACGAAGCAGGAAGTCTGCTGGAGGTAGCGCTAAGACACAGTTGCTTCTTTTTTACAGACATTCAAGCCTCACTGAAAATACACGCCTTATATTGAGCACCAGGAGAGTTTGGTCATAGTTCTATAGAGTTTACAATTTACATTTTTCTATGGTACATGATGAGTCTTTAGTAGAAGCTGTTCTAATTTGCACTAAGGTTCTTACGATTATGCATGCAAATTTTGACATGACCTTATAACTGCTCGGGATTTCGTGTTCGCGCCATTCGTGCATTTCTATACATAATCTCGCTTCAAATTTTTTTCCGAGAAAATTTTGCGCCTGGCGAATCTCATTCGGTTTGAGAAGTACTTCCAGGGCGGCAGCACAGTTTTAGCAGATCCAACCGGAGGGCGACGTTGCAGAAAATCTTACAGTATGAAAACTTGCGTTGTCATTGTTTTAGTCTTTATGGCTCTTGTCACTACCGAGGCCCGCGGCACCAGGTACGTGAAACTCCAATATGAAAAAGAAAAAAACCATGAGCTCAGGAGCAGCATTTCGCAGCACCTATTATATTTTTAACGGTCTTGCACTACAGGGGACCTGCGCTGGAGTTTCCCCGCTGACCACTAGCGCCGCCTAACGCACATCAGCGCGCTTACTGTGCAGAACCAAGTTTGCTATCGCGGCTGAAAGTGCGGAAGGCCGACCTAAAATATTGTTTTAGAAGACAGGGACTCTAGCGGTTATGGGAATAGAGGAATATCGGGGGGCCAGTGCGCACGCTCAGAACAACAGCGCCCTTCTGGTTATCGGCCTGCGCATGTGCTCCGGCGTCCCGCTGTTCCCCTAACGCCCTAACTGGCAGGGTCCCACTAGAGTCCCTAGCGTCGAAGTCACCGGCATACCGCTGCGTTTGCAAGGGGCCCATTCAAGAGGGCTATGATTAAATTGGTTTCTACTTGTTTCCGTCGTAGCTGCATGAAAAATGTATTGCACAGATAGATTCTGGCGGTTGGGCGAGCTGAAGGAGAGTTCTTCGGCAGGGAAAAGCCGCTTTTTTTAGCTTGTACCCAACTATAGTATGTATGTGTCAAAGCGTAAGGATGGGCTTTTTTACACTCTATGTGTTACCTTTATATGCTTTACCCTGAGAGACACCGCATGCATAATAAATCATGACGCGCCAAGTAAAACCTAAATGGAACAAATTTGTATTAAACTTGGGTTGCGACGAGTTAGTGCATTCCATTTCATTTAATGAAGTCTTAAGGGCCTGCGGGAATTACATAAGGCGGAGACAAGAACGATGTATAACAACAGATTGGTACCATTTCTACAATAACAACAGCAACAAAAGCAAATAAACAAAACAAAGTAAAAAAATAGAAGAGCGTAGCAGAGGATCAGATTGTTTGGTAAGGCCAAAAAATCATGTTAAACACAAGTGACTTGCTAGTTTAGTGCGAAAAATTTCTCCATCTGTGCACGAAGCAATATTATCAGGCAGGGAATTCCATGAGGCTATTGCATTTGGAAAGAATTAATCATTCATCGCTGACGTATGGCATTTCATGAGAGCTACTGGATGACTGTGGTTTAGGCGAGGGGATATTCTTAACGGGTGTAGTTATAATCTTAAGGTGAACAATGAGCGCAAACACGACACAATCCATCCATTTAAAGTTAAGCGCTTGTCATGCCGTATATCTAACTATGCACATTCATTCCTTCCACGCACTATAACCAACTGGAACGCTCTCCCTTCAGTTGTTGCTACCACCACTGATCCGGAGAAATTTTATAAACTAATATCTGCCACTACTGCGTAACGTCTTTTAGTACATTGTTAACTTACCAGTGCGTTAGGTTTTTGTCTTTTATTTCTGTTATTGATGATTCTCGTTGTTTTATTTTCATGCCGTTGTGGATAGACATTGTATAACTTGTATTAACTTTACTGTCTGCTGCTCTGTTAATGTTTCTTTTGCTTGACATTTATGCTTCAATGTTTAATTATGTCCGTTTTTGTATATTTATTCCATGAATCCAAATGCTTTTATCTGTTTATGTTTGTAATTTCTGGAATTTTTGGATTATTTATTTATTTCTTTTGATTACTTGCATATACGCCGCCCCCCACCCCCATATGTAATACCCTCAAATTGAGGGCCTTTAGGGGTATTTTGTACAAATAAATAAATAAAGAAGAGAGAAGCAGAAGGACAGGCGCTGCATGGAGTAGCACCGCATCGCGGATTTCTAGTGTTTGCGCCCATCGTTCACGTTATGCGCAATTTTGTGCCTGCTAAAGCCACTGTAGTCCTGCTATGTAGTTACTTGTCTTACAACAAGATGTTGCTGCCCGTCATATTAAAGTGCGCCCCTTGGGCAGCTCTGGTCTTCTCTAGTTAGGCAACTGTCTGACGATATTGGTATCCATGATGATAGTGAATTTTAGAGTGAAAGCTCTACTAACTGCAAATTTCGAGTTTTCGTCCATGTGTTCGCATGACATTCAAATGCCCTTCGGACTTAGAAATCTTATAGCAGCAGCCTTGAAGTCAGACGCCGAAGCGTACTTTGACTATGGCCAATGCGATGTTGTCTCCAAATTAGACCCGGTTTGTTTCCGAAATATGCTCAAGAAGTACTTTGGTTTGGGCTAGTTAGTTCATAGCTGTGCATGATGTAAGGAACAAGGACGAGAGATGCACAAGAAGCGTGTGTCCTCTTGCGTTCTAGTGCCTCTCTCGTGCTTGTTCCTTTCGCGCCGTCCTGACATCATCTACAGTTTCCGAAATGTTGCCCATCCCACCCCGGAAATTTGACCTTCATTGATTTAGACCAGAATCAATGTCCTGGCTAATTTGAATGTGCTCGACACGAGGTAGCCTCCAAATTTGACCCGGGCCACAACCAAAATTTGGGCCACCCCCAAAATTTGACTTTTATTGTTTTGCACAAAAATCGGTGCCCACTCTGACTTGACTATGGTCATCACGATAATAATCTAAATATTTCAGACGGATCACTCCCAGAATTTGTCCCACCCACCCCTCGAAATTTGACCTTCTTCGACTTGGACCAAAATGTATGTCCATGCTAATTTGAATGTGCTCAGTACGATGGTAATGTACGAAATTTAATCAGGGCCACTCCCCTGTTTAAAGTCCATCGTTTTGGACCGAAATCGATGTCCAGGCTAATTTGAATGTGCTAGATTCAATGGTAGTCTGCAGATTTTACCCGGACCACTCCCAAAATTTGGTCCACCCTCAAAACTTGACTTTTACTGATTTGGACGAAAATCGGTGCCCAGACTGATTTGACTATGGACATCACAATGGTAATCTTGAAATCTGACACGGGTCACTACCAAAATTTGGTCCACCCACCCCACGAAATTTGACCTTCTTCGACTTGGACCAAACCATGTTCAGCCTAATCTGACTTAGTCATTCCCTTGTTTTGACCTTGGTGTGACCTTTGGAAGGCCTTTACATTTAAAAGGAATCCAAAGCATGTCGTTTATCAATATTCGCGTGATAGAATTGCAATAACAGCTATCGCTCGACTGTTCGGTGTAACATAGTTGAACTGCTGCTAAGATTTTTTTTTTTTTGTGGCGCAAAGGCGTCTGTCACCAGAGAGATCCATGGAACAAGGTATATTGGTTTGCGAAAGGTGGGGTGAAAGAATCATTTCTGAAGTATTTCACAAAAAAAAAACAAGAACGAGGCCGAGGTAAAGCTTAACCCTTTACATCACCACTGGGTACCTACCCGGCGGCATTGGGGATTGAAACCCCTACCTTCCTTATCCGAGGTGGATGCTCAAACCACTAGGCCACCGCTGCGGTACTATACGGATATCGGCGTGCACGCCGATACATGGGGATATTTGTTACTTAAACATAAGGCAAAGTACAATAAACGGAAACAGCTTTTATTGGAAATGTGCGAAGCATAAAAAACGCCGTTTAGAGCTTCGCAGTTTTCCTATGTTATTTGCCCAAATATTGGACACCTGACATCATGGTATGTTACGAAGTCGAGTGCACAGGCGTTTCTGATTTTTGTTGTTTTCAAGAAATGCTGCGATAACCCCATGTTACAATGTTACATCGCAAATTTTTATTCTTTGTTCTGAAGTACCCCGCTTTTCCCAAGGGTGTGTTCTCAAGGGGGTGGGGTCACAGCTTAGCAAAGAACAAATCTTTACTTGTACAGCACAGTCACTTACCAGAGAATCGGTTCCACTCTGTTATGGCCAACTTTTTCCCATTGCGACGCGGGTACTGGCTTCGCAGTAAAAAAGGTTAGACTGTTATGAGGTATGTTGATGCGCGGAAACTAGGAGAAAAAGAATAAAATTGTTTTTGTTGTTGCTTCTAAAGCGATGAACATACCCACAGGGTCGAATTGGCCAGAGTTTTGTGCGCATCCATATATAATCAGAATCCGACCAGACTTTCTCAAACGTTTCAAAATAAAAATTGAGAGTCTTGAACTTGAAAAGTGAATAAAGAAGCTTGAGAGAGTTTGACGAGATTGAAACTATAATCGAGGAAACTAAGAAATGAGGCTAAAAATCAATAGTTTGAAAATAATAGTAATAAATAAATAAATAATGAGACAAAAATTAAGGAAAAGAAGTGGACAACCACCGCTTTTAATTCTTCCGTATTTCGTAAACTTCTCGCGCACTGAACAGAGTAGAGGAAGTCACTTCTTCAGAAATAAGGCACTGTGCACCTATTCGCGCGAACGGGTCGGATTGCTAACAGTTATTATGGGTTCTGTAACGAGTGCTTCCACACTGCCCCGTTTGGTTGCTGTACTCATCAGGACAGAATAGCAGCAGCCAAAGGAGAAGTACAGAGCAGCCTTTGCAAGCTACTTTGAAGAAACCCATTCTGACAGCATATATTCGCAGATCGCTTTTCATGAATAGCTGAGTTCTTATTAAATTGTGGGAGCCAACGAAACTGCCGAACATCGCTACGGGTTTGACATCTTCTTTAGGTCTTTGGAAAACCAGTGCATGTATGGAGGTACTGCAAACTTGCCGTTTCAATCTGCCTAACACACATACACCAATGCAGTGTGCTGTAAACGAGGTATTCAGCATTTAAAAAAAAACAAATGATGAGCAGCACACGAATGAAGTTTCAGCATGTAGCTTACGCGGGAATATCGGGAGGCAGATTTTTTTTCCATAACCTATTTAGTTAACGATTATTCATTAAACATATGCCACAGTATTAAGCGTAACCATTTTCTATGGGAATGTTAAGGCAACCATGTCCAAAGACTTTTGTTTTTGAAAGCCTTCAAGCTTGCTTCTATTTCGGGATATTTGTCACCAAATAATCACCTAATTGCCGACAGTGACGATAAGAGTGGGAATCCACTCTTGTGTGGCGCATCTCTTTCATCCATTTCGCCAGTGAGAAGAAACCAAGGCAGAGTCATCAGCCTCACCTCTTCGTCTACACTTCTGACAAGCCAAACGACGCACGAACTGCTCCGTTACATAGGAAGCAGCTATTCGCCTACTGTCGCCGCCTTGTATGCGCAATTACGCGTATGGAGTAAGAAACTTGAAGGTGAATATCGCGGAACACAAGTGTCCTATTCGATGAAGTCGAATGCGACCATTTCTGAGCTTCTTGTATGAAAATTTACGTTAATCTGGGTGGTGAAAGGCATAAAAACTGATTTTATTTAGTTAGAGCATTGACGACCAAAGTTATCGCATCGCTTTCTTAAACAGATATCTTTAGAACATAGCTAATTTTTTTTAGCATAGGCCGGGATACAGTTCTACATAAATAATTTATTTATTTATTTATTTGAACATACTTCTGGCCTCACATTTGAGGCCGTCGCAGGAGTGGGACATCACATACACTAAAATAACACAGGTCAAGTAAGTGCCAACACAAAGGCGATCGTAGTCCAACAAGGCAATATGCATTATACAAAAGGTAAAACAAAATAGCAAAACAGGAGCAAGTAGCATATTTGAGGACTTCGGCACGGTAAAAAAAAACACAGTAACAAAAATGCAGACAAGTTTTTAAGGAGCAAGAAATGAAACAATAGCTGCTGAAGAATGATACTGTCATGAGAAACGAGCAACATGGTTAAAAAAATATAATAAGCGAGAGTCAGATAAGAAAGTCGGGATGTCATCGTCAGCAAGGAAAAAAGAGTGCAAGAGTTAGCGCACCAGCATCGTAGTCGTTATTGCAAAATAAAGCGTGATATGATGGCGATGAAATCTTTAAGTGATGCGCAGTTGACAGCATCGCAAGGCAGACTATTCCACTCACGGATTGCTTGTGGGAAGAAAGAGTACCTGAATATATCGTTGTGAAATCTGTACTCGGTTAAGTGCTGTTGGTGTTTTGTTCTGGTAGTGCGCGTGTTTGACTTTATTAAGTACTTACTCGTATCGATTTTCATACCGCCATTAAGCAGAAGGAAAAGAAACTTGAGGCGCAGTAGTCTGGCTCGGTTATGTATAGTGGGAAGGTCGGCTTGTCTTAGGAGCTGTGTAGGGGAGTCATGACGGCGATATTTGTTAAAAATAAATCTGACCGCTTTTCGTTGTACGCCCTCTAATCTTTCTATGTATTGTTTGCGGAAGGGGAGCCAACATATTATTCCATAGTCCATTATGGAGCGAACAAGTGAAGTGTATGCTAAGAGCTTAGTGTCGACTGATGCGGATTTAAGCGATCGTTTAATCGAGTACTGAGCTGCCAGTGCTTTATTAGTAATATAGGCTACCTGCTTGTTCCATTTAAGATCCGAGGAAATTATTACTCCTAAATATTTATATTCTTCTACTTTCCTTAACATCTGTCCTTGTAGATAATAAGGGAGATTTATTGCCGCTCTCTTATTTGTTACTGTCATGCAAACCGTTTTTTCTACATTAATCGTCATCTGCCATGTTTCACACCATTGTGCTATGCTTTCAAGGGCACTATTTAGAATTGCTTGGTCTGCATGGCAGGTTATTTCTTTGTAAATGATGCAGTCGTCTGCAAACATTCTTACTGTTATGTTAGTACTATTATGCAGGTCGTTGATAAAAAGAAGAAAGAGGACAGGGGCCAGAACGGAGCCTTGTGGCACGCCAGACATCACATCGCCGCAATCTGAAGAGTGCCCTTTAAAGTGTACATATTGGCGCCGGCCTGTAAGGTAGCCTTTCAGCCATTTGGTAATATTATTGTCACCGAGATAATGGAAAAGTTTTTGGAGGAGCTTAGGGTGGGAGACCCGATCGAACGCTTTCGAAAAGTCTAAGAATATCATGTCTGTTTGGCCACATTTGTCTATTGTAAACGCTAGGTCGTGAATTGTCTCTATTAATTGAGTAGTCGTAGACAAACCTTTTCTAAAGCCATGCTGGTTAGGCACAATTATGTTATTTTTTTCTAGAAATGATAGGATATGTTTAAGAATTAAATGTTCGAGGATTTTGCATGTTGTACAAGTAAGCGAGATTGGTCGATAATTGGATGCGTTGGTAATGTTGCCCGATTTATGTATAGGAATGACCTTGGCAATTTTCCATTTCTCCGGGATTTCGCCTGTTTGCAGTGATTTTTCAAAAATAATCAGCAAGAACTTTGACATCCATTCCGCGTAACGCTTAAGAAATGCATTTGGTATGTTGTCGGGACCACCGGATTTTTTAGGGTCTATTTCAAGTAAGAGGGAAAGAATGCCCGATTCATTTATGATCAAATCATCTATTTTTGCTGTGTTACTCGGAGGATATTCTAGGTCAGGTTTTTTTCCACTGTCGTGCGTAGATACTGATATAAAGTAATCATTGAAGTCTGTAGCCTTCGCGATAGCCTCGGCGGGTGGTGGATTACTGTCCTGACGTGAATTCGAATTGAGGTACCGCCAAAACTTGGAAGGAGATACTTTGATAAAATTACCTAGGGTGACGTTCATGTACTCATCTTTAGCCTTTTTTATAGCTGCCTTTAGTGCATGAGACTTTTCGCGTAATTTATCAGTGTAGACGGGTAGCGG
Organism: Amblyomma americanum; assembly: GCA_030143305.2. NCBI lineage: Eukaryota > Metazoa > Arthropoda > Arachnida > Ixodida > Ixodidae > Amblyomma > Amblyomma americanum. Next base: position 4,526 of record JARKHS020013042.1, on the reverse strand, counting down.
CAGTTTATTCCTCAGTTTCCTATGTCTTGCAGTCTGGCGCTTTAATTGTATAATTTTTCTTGTTATCCAAGGGTTTTTCTTATGCACCGGCTTGACCTTTGTGGGAATATATGCTGATAAGCAGTGCTGAATAATTCTTTCAAACGCTGACCATAATGTGTCTACTGAAGCTGAACTATTCATGGCGAGAGAACTAAAGGTGGAATACGATTCATCTAGATAATCCAGTACACTAACGTCGTCGGCGTTTGTCCAGTCGAAAATTCGTGCACTCATCTTTACCGTAGGTGATGGCACGCCCAGCAGCAAGAAGCATTTAGCTGCTCTATGGTCTGATACGCCATCCACAACTTCCCATGAAACTCTGTCATTTGCAATGCTATCACTCACAAAAATCAAGTCGAGTACATTTCTGCTTACTGCGGTAACACGTGTATGTTCCTGGATAAGCTGTCTAAGGCCGAAGTTAAAGCTTACATCAAGCAGTGCATCTGTATGAGCTGTATCGGCATTTTTTTTATCAAGCGTGTCCCACGTTATGCCAGCCAGGTTAAAATCTCCCGTAAGGATTATCTTAGTATTGTGGGTGAAATGACTTTCCATATAATTTGCTAGCACGTGTAAGATATCTAGGGTAGCATTAGGGGGCCGATACATAGTGCCTAAAAAAAAGACGGATGTGTCTACCATGATTTTGCACCAAAGTGCTTCAGCGCCTATGATTTCTGGCATGGGTGTGACGTAAATGTATTCCCTGATCAAGATTGCCACACCACCGCCGCGAGAGCACCTATCTTTGCGCATGACAGTGTAACCAGGAGGGAAGACATCACTACTTGAAATATCAGGAGAAAGCCATGTTTCTGTGATTGCGACAATATCAGGAGAGTGTTCGAGAATGAATGCTTCAAGTTCTGTAGTTTTGTTGACGACACTTCTGGCGTTTATGTTCACTATGATTAAGGTGGGTGGTATTACGTGCTTGATCGGTTTTTTCCCCCTTTGAATGGCTGGTTTTTTGCCACGGGTACTCTGGCTTCTTTATCGTCGTCCCAGACATAAACCTGCTCATTGATTTTAATCTTGTCGTACATAAGTGATACTTTTTCACCCCTATCTCGGTTGTCTTTGCTGCTATCCCAAAGTTTTTTTCGAATGCCACGTACACGTAAAGAAAAATCTTCGCCAACCGAAACACCGGAATTCTTTAGTTTGTAACAATTCTTCATTATGTTTGCCTTGTCTCTAAAGCTTTGCAACTTCAGAATAACTGGTCGGGTTTTGGTTTCAGCTTTGGTGCCTAGGCGGTGCATTCTCTCGATTCCCGAGATTGTGACACCAAGGGTACCGTTAATTTTTTCTGTGATTTTTGAATTCAGGTCATCTGTTTTCTCGTCCTCTTCTTCCGTAATTCCGTAAAAAATTAAGTTTGATCTTCTACTTCTGTTCTCAAGGTCATCAACCTGAAGAGCTAGCCTACTAATGATGTTTTCAAATGTCTCCATTTTCTCCTCAACACCTGCGATTCTGCCTTCGAGATGAGCCAACGTGTCCAGTTTCGCATGAATGCCTTCCAGAGATTCGTTTATAGCCTCGTTGTCATTTTTTTATTTCAGCTATCTCACCAGCCAATTTGCGGATTTCAGTCAGGACTTCCTGCATGTTAGGTCCGGGGTTACTTTCCACATCCCCAGCAAGCAGCAGCAAGTACCTCAAAGAGACTATGCTATCACAAATAATTGTATACACTTCGCCTGGGCAAGGCAGCACCACAAGAAAAATGTCGCTACTTCTGTAACATTTGCCAAACCGTTTTCTCACCTGGAGCAAGAAGATGAATGGATTACTCGACATGTTCACTGCGGTGCCACCATGCCCAATGCCGCTGTCGGTCGCATCGCGCCCTTTATAGGCACGTGATGACGACGGCGCTGTGGAAGCCGCTGTGCCTCCGAGGGGGGCGTAGACCAGTTGATCCAGCCGTCCAAGAAATGCGCCGGGACCCAGCTCGTTCAGCGGGGCTTTGCAGCACTCGGTACAATGCGGAGCAAGCGGTGCTGATGCGGTACGGTTGATTGTCCGGGTGCCGTCCACGAAACGATCGCAAGAAATGAGCAGACCAAGCGCCTGGAGCAAGAAGATGAATGGATTACTCGACATGTTCACTGCGGTGCCACCATGCCCAATGCCGCTGTCGGTCGCATCGCGCCCTTTATAGGCACGTGATGACGACGGCGCTGTGGAAGCCGCTGTGCCTCCGAGGGGGGCGTAGACCAGTTGATCCAGCCGTCCAAGAAATGCGCCGGGACCCAGCTCGTTCAGCGGGGCTTTGCAGCACTCGGTACAATGCGGAGCAAGCGGTGCTGATGCGGTACGGTTGATTGTCCGGGTGCCGTCCACGAAGCGATCGCAAGAAATGAGCAGACCAAGCGCCTGGAGCAAGAAGATGAATGGATTACTCGACATGTTCACTGCGGTGCCACCATGCCCAATAACGAGCTAAACTTCTGTACTACCGGTTCGAAGAAATGGCGATCCACGAACAATACTACAAGAAATTAGACATAATAATTAAATAATAAGCGTACCAGAATGTTGAAAGAATGGTAACATTATCTTAATTCATAAGAAAGGAGACGCCATGGACTTGAGAAATTACAGAGCGATCAGATTACTTTCCTTTGCCTACAAAGTATTTACTAAGGTAATCGCAAATAGAATCAGGAACAGCCATAGGCCTCAATCAACCAAATGATCAGGCAGGCTTTCGTAAAGATATTCCACAATAGATCATATTCACACTATCCATCAGGCGGTAGAGAAATGCGCAGAATATAACCAACCCTTATAGGTAGCCTTCATTGATTACGAGAAAGCATTCGACTCAGTGGAAACCTCAGCTGTCAAACAGGCATTGCGGAATCATGGTGTAGAACCTTATGTCAAAATACTGGAAGATACATATAGGAACTGCACAACTACCATAGTCCTCCATTAAGTCAGCAATAAAATTCCAATAAGGAAGGGTGTCAGGCAAGGAGACACGATCTCGCCAGTGCTATTCACCGCCTGATTTCACGAAGTATTGCGAGGCCTGAAATGGAAACAGTTGGGGAGAAGAGTCAATAGAGAATACCGAAATAATCTGCGATTCACTGATGAAATTGCCTTACTGATTCACTCAGGAAATGAAATGCAAACCATGATCAGTTTATTAGACAGGCAGAGCAGAACGCTGGGTCTAAAAATTAATATGCAGAGAACCAAAGTTATGTTCAACAGTCTAGCAAGGAAACCGCTGAACACAATTGGTAGCTTGGTGCTGGAAGTGGTAAAGGAATACGTCCACCTGGGGCAGGTTTTCACGGCTGATCCGGATTATGAAAGGGAAATCACTGGATTAATATGAATGAAGTGGAGCGCATATGGCAGGTTCTCTCATATCATGAATGGTAGTTTAGCAATGTCCCTCTAGAGAAAAGTGTACAACAGCTGTATCTTGCCGGTACTCACCGACGGAGCACAAACGTGGAGGCTAACTAAAAGTGTTCAGCTTAAATTAAGGAGAATGCAGCCAGCTATCGAACGACATCGCACTTGGGATGATGCACTCACGCTGCTTGATGTTGCAGGCCACTCTTACCTGGACGGTCTGTTCATGGCCTCATCACCCAGGCCACCTCCCGTCACCGTACCTGCTACTGACTTCGCCGAATTCCAGACGAAACGCACCACTTCTGGAAGAATCCTATCCTTTCGTCTGGCAACCCGAATCTACAACAGCAGTGTTCGAGGCGGTCGGCGCGCAGTATACGGACAACCCAGAAAGCGCACACTTCGGGCACGACATGGCACCTGGGGTGATGCACTCACGCTGCTTGATGCTGCAGGCGGCTCTTAGCTGGACGGTCTGTTCATGGCTCCTTCACCCAGGCCACCTCCCTTCGCGGTACCTGCTACTGACTTTGCCGAATTCCAGTCGAAACGCACCACTTCTGTAAGAATCCTACCCTCTCGTCTGGCAACCCGAATCTACAACACCAGCGTTCGAGGTGGTCGGCGCGCAGTATTGGAACCACCCAGAAAGCGCACACTTCGAACACGACATCGCACCTGGGATGATGCACTCACGCTGCTTCATGCTGCAGGTTTGATACTTGAACAACGCGACTTCTGTTAATAGTAACAATTGCTGTCTTTTGGCGGTGTCGTGCCCACCTGCTCTTGAAGACATGTTAAAGCGAATGTTCGCGTTTTTTTAGTGGCTTTTTTTCCGGCTTGTGCAACATCTTGCTAATGCTCTCTGGTGATGTTGAATCCAACAACGGTCCCATGTCTAAAGGCGAAGCTGACACATTTGCCGAGGCCCGTGAAACGATCCGTAAATTGGAAGACGGTTGTGCTTTCCTACTGGAGGAGATAAAAGATGCCAAAGAAAAACAGACAGAAAGTGAAAACGAAATTCGGCTACTTGCTGCTAAGGTAGCGTCCTTAGAAGCAGCCATCGCATCACTTAGTACAACAGA